>JACXGI010008214.1:0-34305 GCA_016801175.1 Esox masquinongy
CTTGTGGGTTCCATGTATGAAATTTGGGGTAAAACTCCCTGTAGACTGTTGAATTCCTATTCACTTTCTTCCTGTAACATGCAACAATCCATTTGAATGCACTCTTTTTTGATAAAGGCAAAAACACATTTTCACCATCAATTGTTCATGTATGACTGTTTCAGTACTTGTTTATACACACATTTACTGGTCTAGCTATGTGGTGTCCACATGTCAGATATTCCCCATCACTTGTCATATATAAGTGTATTAGTACTGGTTTATGCACACATTTAATGGTCTAGTCAAGTTGGGGCCACATATCACATATTGTCATCAAAACCTTTTCTAGAATTTGAATTCCATTTGTTTACACTTCAGAAGCAACAATATAATCAATTTGAATGTCTTTGAACAATTTCAATTAATTTGAGTTTGTACTTGAATTGGTTGTCTGTTTGGATGGCTACATTGAGTGCTGTTGAGGACCTATTCAACATAATTGACCTAACTGCATGTATGTTGTTGGAGAGTATTCTACCAATCTGGATGTTAAAAACTGCAGCAATGTACTTGTGGGAAGTTCACATACAGGCGTACAACACAGCAAAGAGCATTCCACCTTCAACTCTAATGGTGATTCTTCATGTGGGCCGGTTTTGATTTCATTGACTGAAGAAATACATCCAAATTCACGTTCCCTATTCGAGTGGTGTGCAGCATACAAGTATGAAATTTGGGGTAAAACTCCCTGTAGTCTGTTGAATTCCTAATCACTTTCTTCTTATAATTGACCTAACTGCTTGTATGTTGTTGGAGAGCATTCTACCAATCTGGACTTTAAAAACAGCAACAATGTATTGGTGGGAAGTTCGCATACAGGCATACAAAACAGCAAGAACCTTCCACCTTCAATTGTAAAAGTCATTCTTGATGTGGGCCGGTTTGGATTTAATGGACTGAAGAAATACATCCAAATTCACTTTCCCTATTCGAGTGGTGTGCAGCATACAAATCCAGGTAATTGGGAATTGTACATGTCTAATAGCCTGAGTTAGGTATGTAACTCTAATAGCGTTTGTGTCAGTTGATACACACTTATCCTTGTTTACACTTGTGGGTTCCTTGTATGAAATGTGGGGTAAAACCCCCTGTAGACTGTTGAATTACTATTCCGTTTCTTCTTTTAACATGCAACAATACATTTGAATGCGCTCTTTTTTGATCAAGACAAAAACACAGTTTAACCATCAAGTGTTCATATGTGACAGTTTCAGTACTGGTTTATACACACATTTACTGGTCTAGCCTTGTGGGGTCCACATATCACATATTGGCTGCAAAAGCTGTCCTAGAATGTTGAATTCCAATTGTTCACACTGCAATAGCGACAATATAATCAATTTGAATGTCTTTGTACAGTTTCAAATAATTTGAGTTTGTACTTGAATTGGTTATATTGGTTTGGATGAGTACATTGACTGTTGTAGAGGATCTATTCACACTAATTGACTGTAATCCATGTTGTAGGTTGATGGAGAGCGTTCAACCAATCTGGACTTTGAGAAAAGCGACCATGAACTGGTGGGAAGTTCCCATACAGACATACAAGACACCAAGGACATTCCACCTTTCATTCTAAAGATGAATCTTAATGTCGTCCTTTTTGGATTTCATTGACTGAAGATAATACATCCAAATACACTATTCCTATTCAAGTGGTATGTAGCTAACAAATCCAGGTTATTGTGAATTGTCCATGTCCAATAGTATGAGTGTAACTCTAAACAGCATTTTTGTTGTTTGATACACTTTTTCTGGTTTACCCTTGTGTGCCTTATATGACATTTTGTGTAAAATCACTCTGTAGGCTGTTAAATTCATATTCAGTTTTTCTTTTAACATGCAACATTCCTACTGATTGCAGTCTCTTTTGATCAAGGCAAAAACAGAGTTTCCCCATCACTTGGTCATATGTAAGTGTATAACTACTGGTTTATACACAAATTATCTGGTCTAGCTTTGTGGGGTCCACAAGTCAGAGTTTCCCTATCACTTGGTCATATGTGAGTGTATAAGTACAGGTTTATATACACAATTACTGGTCTAGCCTTGTTGGGTCCACATACCACACAGGCTGGAAAACCTTTTAAAGAATGTTGAATTATATTTGTTCACACTTCACAAGCAACAACATATTTAATTTGAATGTTGTTGTACTGTTTAAAATGATTTGAGTTTATACTTGTATTGCTTGTGTGTTTGAATGAGTACATTGACTGCTGTAGAGGACCTATTCACAATAATTGACTGTAATCTATGTTGAGGGTTGATGGAGAGCATTCTACCAATCTGGACTTTGAGAACAGCGACCATGAACTGGTGGGAAGTTCCCATACAGGCATAGAAGACACTAAGGACATTCCACCTTTAATTCTAAAGTTGATTCTTAATGTTTTCCTTTTTGGATTTCATTGACCGAAGAAATACATCCAAATACATTATCCCTATTCAAGTGGTATGTAGCTAACAAATCCAGGTTATTGTGAATTGTCCATGTCCAATAGCATGAGTTACGTATGTAACCCTAACAGCATTTGTGTTTGATACACTTTTTCTGGTATACCCTTGTGTGGGCCTTGTATGACATTTTGTGTAAAAACCCTATGTAGACTGTTAAATTCCTATTCAGATTTTTCATTTAACATGCAACATCCCTACTGATTGCAGTCTCTTTTGATCAAGGCAAAAACAGAGTTTCCCCATCACTTGGTCATATATAAGTGTATAACTACTGGTTTATTCACAAATTACCTGGTCTAGCTTTTTGGGTCCACAAGTCAGAGAATCCCTATCACTTGGTCATATGTGAGTGTATAAGAACAGGTTTATACAGAAATTATGTGGTCTAGCCTTGTGGGGTCTACAAGCCAGAGTGTCCCTATCACTTGGTCATAGGTGAGTGTATAAGTACAGGTTTATATACACAATTACTGGTCTAGCCTTGTGGGGTCCACATACCACACAGGCTGGAAAACCTTTTAAAGAATGTTGAATTATATTTGTTCACACTTCACAAGCAACAACATATTTAATTTGAATGTTGTTGTACTGTTTAAAATGATCTGAGTTTGTACTTGTATTGCTTGTGTGTTTGAATGAGTACATTGACTGCCTATTCACAATAACTGACTGTAATCCATGTTGTAGGTTGATGGAGAGCATTCTACCAATCTGGACTTTGAGAACAGCAACCATGAACTGGTGGGAAGTTCCCAGACAGGCATAGAAGACACCAAGGATATTCCACTTTTAATTCTAAAGATGACTCTTAATGTCGTCCTTTTTGGATTTCATTGATATCAGAATGGACATTCTGTTGAAGATAGCAAAGCAGTCTGAAAAACAAACGTAAATTGTCCATTTCTCACTGGACATAGACACTACTGCAGATGGCTGGTACATCTGTAGTAGTTCCCATTTGATTGGAAATTAAATTAGAGATGTAAAACATTACTAAAGCGTGAATTTGGAAAAACTCACAAGCCTTGCATTGGCTGGGAATCGAACCGGGGTCGATCGCTTGGAAGGCCGCGATGCGCACGTTGGCAGCAGGTGGAGATGTCCGCAGTGGGTTTTGGGCCCACGCCTCAAGGGACACTGGAGCCGAAATCCAGCGACTTGGACCTCTCGGCCACACCACCCTCAGCATCGGAAAAGACACCCTGTTGAATATATTCTCACTCCCACAGCACAGCAATCTGATACATGAATGTAAATTGTCTGTCCTTTTCTTACTGGAATGAAACTAGACATTCCTCTATGCGCTACCTCATCTGAAAATCGTCATTCGTTTTGGCTGGTACATCTGAAGTTGCGCGCATTTGATTAGAAATTATTTTAGAGATGTAATACATTACTAACACGTGAATTTGGAAAAAAACAACTGACCTAGCATTGGCCAGGAATTGAAGCCGGGTCAACTTCTTGGAAGGCAGCTATGCTCATCACTATAATACAAATGCACATGCGACCATGAGGTTTACTGCCCTTCTTCCTTGGGCCGCGTTATGAGAAAACGTTGAACGTTATCAAACAGACTTGAACCTTTTATCAATTTCTTCAAATGGCAGCATTTTAAAGACAACTCACATTAAAGAATATATTAATGAGTGTGTAGCTCCAAATGTAAGGTCAGTCGTGCAGAGTCAAAGTCATTCACAATTGACGATGATGTACGGAAATGTGGTAAATTTGGGATTCCTCAGGAGCAACATCAAGCCACTGCATTTGCCGGGAATCAAACCTGGGTCTACAAACGCAACATTGGCAGCAGTGGGATTCCTCAGACTTGGGGAAAATCATCAAACAATCGCATTGGCCAGGAATCAAAAGCAGGTCAACTGTTTGTAAAGAAGCTGTGCTCACTGCTATACAAATAACGAAAACTTTCATGTGCTGGCAGCATTGTGGGCATCTAAATCCTGGCACAAATCACCATTTACTGGGATTCAGATGTTGTCTCTGATGTTGTATGTCGGTCACGGGCTATGAGATGCCTTATGAAGCATTATTACCCTTTAAAGGCTCTACATGAGGCAAGAGTAAGAGACATGTTGGCCACTTGCAGCCAATTTCCTGGACACGTCTGTGCATGGTGGCCTTGATGCACTGACTCCAGCCTCAGTCCACTCCTTGTGAAGCTCCTCCAAGATTTTGAATCGGCTTAGCTTGACAATCCTCTCAAGGCTGCGGTCATCCCTGTTGCTTGTGCACCTTTTCCTCCCACATTTTCCCCTTCCAGTCAACTTGCCATGAATATGCTTTGATACAGCACTCTGCAAACAGCCAGCCCTTTCAGCAATGACCTTCTGCGGCTTACCCTTGTGATGGTAATTCCATCGATAGGAACTCTTAAAGGAGTAAGTACAGAGACAAAATTCTCTTGGCATAATTAGCAGTTTATTTGCAAACAGAGACGCGTCAAAAGCTTACAAAATAGGAAAATACATGAACAGTCCGTATTTATTACAGTTAAAAGGGGTGTGGTAAGTTACTGCCCAGCTGTCCTATGTCAATAATACACATTCCCTTTGTTCTGTCAATAACTAGGTTTTAACCAAGGGGCAGGCTGTCCTCCCCCACATAAACAAATACCAGATCCCCCTCTCCTACATTCCTTTTCTTATCTGAACATGGGGACTCAGTACCTTTAACACTAGAACCGCTAAATGCCTACACCAATTGGTGTTTGAGTTTGTAATTAAAATAAAACTGCCATTTTGAAAGCTACACCCTCCTCCTTCCATGACTTTTCCTAAATAGGCGTGTATTACATTGTTCCGTTGATGGAATTCTAAACTGATGAACAGAAAACGATTAAGAGATGATTTACCTGTTTATTTTACCCTGTTTTCCTACTTAATCCGCCAACAGCCCACGCCACTTAGTGTTGGTACCCAAATGGTACCCAGGCGCTAATCACCCCTTACTGAATGCCTGACGTCAATGGATGAATGTGCAATACTCCCAGAAGCATGATCAGAACTTGATTGAATTTGAATAACAAATGGCTTAATTAGGCTATTATTGAAATATAATCCAAACGATATAGGCTACGTATCACACGTTACCATTTTTCAATAGGAGATTCAGCTTATTGTGTAGGCTAATTCATCAAATGTAAATTTACAATGTATTATCCTAAAAAAGTATTCACTAAACGAAATACCAAGGATATTGTTTAGCAGTCACAACTCACTAATTCACGAAAGATATTACAAGTTACTGTTTTTATTTTAGGAGAAAAAGAGAAACTAAATCGCACACACATCCTATTGACTCTCTTTGAATTTTCTCTGCTTAAATTGATTATATTGTTGCTTCTGAAGTGTGAACAAATGGAATTCAACTACCTAGAAAAGGTTTTGATGCCAATATGCGATATGTGGCCCCCACTTGGCTAGACCAGTAAATGTGTGCATAAACCAGTACTAATACACTGACATATGACAAGCGATGGGGAAGCTCTGACATGTGGACACCACATAGCTAGGCCAGTAAATGTGTGTATAAACCAGTGGTGAAACAGTCATACATGAACAATTGATGGTGAAACTGTGTTTTTGCCTTGGTCAAAAGAGAGTGCATTCAAATGGATTGTAGCATGTTAAAAGAAGAAAGTGAATAGGAATTCAACAGTCTACATTGAGCTTTACCCCAAATTTCATATATGGATCCCACAAGTGCAAACCAGTATAAGTGTGTATCAAACGACACAAACTCTGTTAGAGTTACATAACTAACTCATGCTATTGGACATGTACAGTTCACAATTACCTGGATATGTTTGCTGCATAGCTCTGGAATAGGGAACCTGTATTTGGATGTATTACTTCAGTCAATGAAAAACAGGTCCACATGAAGAAGCACCATTAAAGTTACATCTGAATCAAACACTGACATTCAAGACAGTTGTTATGGTTACACAAATTACTAATTATCTGGCTCTTCTTCCGCTACTGGTGGGTCCATCATCCATCCGGGGACCATCATCGTAGTCGTCCTGTGGTCAGCCAAACACTGGGCCAAGGCTCCTTCTGGGTTTGATGTATACCATTGTGGCAACTCCAGGTTAACTATGTGAATATTTTACCTAAGCGTGGACTTGTGGTGTAGTCAGTGTATTTTGGCATCAGTAAGTAAATGAGTCAGTAGGTTTCAGATCTGGGAGAATCAGTCATGTTAAACAATGGGATGTCTCAAACTAAGGCATGTCTCTCAGTTCTATGCTAAACTGATCCTTTGTGCAAAACAGCACACTCAGAGCCAGTCAGCAGCTGATGCGTATGAGAAATACTAGCAGGCCTATAACTACTATAATTAAAATGACTATACCAACCCATTCAAAGCGCACCCAGGAATACTGACCCCATAACTCAGCTATCCTGGAGAATGGTCCTTTGATGTTATCACTGTAGGCCTGGTGGGAAACTTGTGTCATTCCATTAATTAGGTCAGAGACACTGGAGTTCTAGTATGGTATAAATGTACAACATTCTTGTCCTTTCAAAGCACAGGTTCCTCCCTTAGAGGCCAACAGATAGTCTAAGACTGCCCTGTTCTGTAGAGCAAGCAAGCGGGTAGCTCCTAGCTCCTCAGAAATTTGTTTACTGGCCCTAACGGTCACATTAGCAAGATGTTCCATCTCCAAAGCTAAATCACGCACCTGATCCAAGGACTGCATCACACCGTACATGGGCAATAGCATGCCCATCGTTCGAGTGCCCCAGGTCTGCTTATGGGTCAGCCAGGATAGGTCAGGTGTGTACCGCTGGCTACAATAAAGCAGTTAGAGATTGGACTACCACCTGATGGCCTGGGCGTATCACCTGACGCCCTGGTTTTGGAGCACCTTCAGGAGTAGAAAGAGTACAGTAGAACACAGTTCCATTGATTAATGTTGATGGGTTAATTATAGAGAATAAAATTCTAACTTCGTATCTCACGAGAACATGGGTTATCGTTACTTTTCCTGGGCAGTTGTTACCTAGCTGCTTCTGGTCCCATGAGGCTGTTTTACACATTCGGGCAGAAGATTTTGGTGAGGCAGAAAGATGACTTACTGTTGTCTTAGGGGACCCTGGTGTCAACAGACTATATGGGCTATCCTGGTTTACTAATGCAAGAGAGGCAGCTCGTCTGCTTTTTACCTCTGGTTTCAATTAAGTTGTAAATTTGGGAATGAGTGGGACGAGTGTTGGTTCTCCCTTTTCTCCTGCGGGCCACCCATCACACCTGGATACCTCAACCAATGAGAGCACATTGCTCCTGATTAGCTCCCTTTTTTGAGGTAGAAATGATGAAAGACATGCATACAGTGTAAAACTTGTTAGGGACATTTAGCCTGTCGTGTAATTGTAATGTATAGGTGTGAGAGAGCCTCCATTTTCCCTAATAATTGGTGTGGAGAATATATATGAGTGTAGGGTGTTTTGACAAAAGACCTGTTTTACGGGAGAACCCCTGTGGGAGCCATTCTTTATTAGTAGTTAATTCAGTCCTCCTGCCATACATTGTCGATGTGGGCTCCCACTAAGGTCCCTGCTAGGTCGATTCTTCCAACTTTGGACTTTGCTTTCCCCAAAATGTGTTGTTGGAGTGTGTGGGTTAGTGGTTGAACTGTTGAGGTGCAGTGTAAGTGCGTTTACGTGCGGTGACATCTGGTTTCTCTGATTGTTCGGTTCGGCTGTCAGAGTCAATTTCCAGGCCCGTCCTTGGCAGTCCCTGTGAATTCTAGACTCCACAAAAATCACCAGTAGGCTGACCAAGGTTGCAGCTATCATACCGAGACAGCAGAGGAGGAGGTCACCTGATTTTCCTGCTGTCATGTTTATTTGCCAACTTTGTCATTCTTTGAATCCAGGCTGGACTCCTGATGTATGTCCTCCTGTGCTGGAGGGTTGTGGTCTGGTCAGCAGTGGTTAGCCTGGATCCATGCGTCCTTTCCTAAGATGTTGAGCTGTCGTGTTGTTCATTGGGGACAACTGCTGAGGCCCATTGTCAATCAGTTGTTGCTTCCTTCGCAGAAGAAAGATCAGTTATCTTTACCGCTGTTTTCCTGGTTGGTGGGAATTGTTTGGGCTTCCCAATGGAGTCCTTCCATTTTCTTCTGGTAGAATTTTCGTTTCAGCCATTCAATGACTTTCCCCATCCCAATTTTAACTTTTAATTTAGCTAGTACATTCTAGTTACATGTTTTGACATCCGCACCATTTGACCTGATATAGTGCAACCTCTATTCCAATACATGTCAAAGTCTAACTCCCCAGTCCTCTCCCCTTACCTGGCACATAGTCCTGTTGTTGTCCTTGTCCATTGATATTGACCCAAAAGGCTTCTTTGCCTCAGTCTTGATGCTGTACACAGACAGTCTCATCTTCTTCTGTAGTAATCCCCTCAGATCTGTTGCTGTTGGGCAAAAGGCCCAAGGTTCAATTTCAAGTTGTGTTGCTCTGTCTCACCGTTGGATTGGAGATGTGTTCCAGACATAACAAGGAGGTCAGGCCTTCCGCCTTTCCCCGAACAAAATGTCCGTTATGCCACAAATCTGTTTCTGGAACTCAAAAGGTGCCAAAGGGAAAGGTTGCAGGAGGTTTCACTTCACATGATTGTTCCTAATTCGTCTCCATGCATTGAGCTAGAGGTCTGCCATAGGAGAAAGGACAAGACAAAACACTGCATCAGTTTAATTATTCTCCTGGGCCCTAGCAAACAGGCTACAACATTCTAAAAATTACACTCAACTATTAAAGAGATGGTGGGACCATTACTACAAAAATGTTTTAGTCATGTAAAAAGATCACAAGTCACACCAACTTAACCATTTAGATCCATAGCGGCCACAGATGGCTGTGTTTCTTTAATAATATTTGTGAAAAATCACAAAATCTACCTGATAAAAACGTGTTACTGTATTCCCGTGGATGTTGTCATGAATAAGAAATCAGAACAAGGGTATGTTGTCATTTGACCTTTTTTAGTTTTAATAATTTCTTAACTCAAAATGCTAGTGGCAAAGCGGCATTTTGTTTGCTGTTGTCTATATTTGATGCTGTGAAATGTTGGTAATATCTTTTAGATGGCAATAGTAACCCTGTCGTGATAACTTGATAGGCGAGAGCATCAGCTGTGGAGCTCAAATGGTTGCTTGCTCATTCTTGTAATTGAAAACGTTGCAGTCTGTCATATAGAAACAATCACAAGTGAAGGTAGTTCACTATCTGGTTAGTCTATCAGGCTATTAGAGAAATTGTGTAGTCGCAAATGGGTGCTGCGCTAGCAGGGGAGATGAGTAGGAAGAGTGAGAGGTCGACTTTTTTTTTACAAGTTGCTACAAAACGGGAGAAAACAATTTATATTTTTTCGAAGTTTAATGTATTTGGTGTCAAATTAAAGATGATGTGCTCTTTCAAACTAAGGTAACTTGTAATTTTTATTTGTTCTTAGTTTTTGTGCTATATCTGTTTGTTTGAAATGTGTCAAAAAATATTAGTTATTTTGAGAATTCTCAGTAATCTACATGTAATGGAGGTGGTTGATGGAGGAACCAGGCGCTGGCTTGCTTGCATTCGAATGTTACATTTAATCAAACAAAAACAAAGAATGGTAAACATAAACTGATACAAAGTCAAGTGCTGATGTATTACTGCAAACAGACAAACTAACCAGGACATTCAACAACGATTGACAACACAGGACTAGCAGATGACACATTTATACGAACACATAATGAGACAAGGGGAATCAGGTGCGAGTAATGAATGACAAGACACAATTAACAAGTCCGGGATGTGTTCGTGTGTGGATGAGAACCGGGAGTGCACGACACGATGACGCTGGTCATCACCGTACCGTGACACTACAGTAGCATTCTAGAATTCTAATGGGGTCTAAAGTGTTAAAACATGAACTATGAATCAAGATTTGAAATAATAATATGAAATAAAATGTAAGTGTAGTGAATTTGGCAGTTTGTCTAATTAAGTTGTTTAAATCTGTTCTAAAGGTATTGTTCACTGGTCAATAGGTTCTAAATAGAAAGGGAAGTAAAGATTTATCTTTTGGTGCTATAGAGGTAGTGCTTTTCAAAGCGCTATTTCACCAACATCTCAAATTAGCTGAAATAAAAACCCAACATGTCTTTGAAGTATAATAACACTAAACAAAAATAGATAATACTAGATTTGCTGGTAAATTTGCCAAGACCCAAACATGAAATTAAATAATAAAACTTAGAAAAAAATAAAGTAAATGAAAATACAACTCCCCTCTGCTCTCTGATATCCCCATGTCCTGGTGAGTGGCTCCTGACTGGTGTAGTCATGGATGTTGATGCCACGTTGTGTTGCGTGGTCCTCTCCATTCCTTCAACCTTCGTAGTTGTCATATGTGAAAAACTACAGGGGTTTAAAGACTGATACTACTGATTCGTGCCTTGTGATTTGATGTTGTCAGCCATTCTGGGGTCCCACGTTTAATGTGTGTGCCCACTATTGTCTGTACTGTACCTCTCTGTGACCCCAAAGTCCCAAAGTCAAGTGTCCCTCTTCCTATGAGTCAGTCCAGATGGTTACCTCTCCATTATAGAGCTCAGCTCCTTTGGCTGTGATGGTTGCCAGTAATGGTCCAGCCTTGGACTCACTGTTGTACATGACAGTCTGTCCCCCACCTCACCTTGGTTTTGGTGAAGCGGGAACCATCTGGCTCACCACTCTTACTGAGCCCAAGTCAGTCTCATAGGTCTGGGCTTGGTTTGGCCCTGGAATGATCTGGGCCACAGGTGTGAGGTACCCCTTCATTGGACAAGGTGTATCAGTGATTGAGGACTACAGGACTACTTTGTGGTAAACAAAGATGGAATCTCGCACAACACAAAGTTATAAGTCATAAACTTTGCGGTAAAGGGAGAATTACTGACCATCCAGACATACATGACAAATAGAACAAATAGCACTATAAAAGTTAAAAAATAAGCAGGCTTGCAGTTAATTGTTAGTTTTGTTAAGCAGGCAGTTTGCAACACTTGGACATAACACAAACACATAACATTTAAACGTACACACAAAGACAATACATTTAACATTGGCCAGTTGATTCTTAACTTAAAAGTGAGTCTTTTAAGTTAAGAATCGCGTTTCATATCAGATCTGTGTCGCGTTTCATATCAGATCTGTGTTCTGGGTTCACACATTACACATTCACACACACATCCAACTGTTCTTCCTGAGCACACACAGAATTGGGAAACAATCCGTGCTTCCACTTTTCACTCGCTAACTCATTCAAACACCCATTCAATGCCGGCCATTCAAATTTTCCTTTAGCCCCTAACCTAAATGCTATAATGGTTCTTGGGTATCCTCAACATAGGGTCTCTTGGATATAACAGATTTTAATTTACCAATTTCTCCTAATTTGGGACCAGCCTTGGCTTGGCACATAGGGATTCGTCAACCACCACTACAGCAACCCACCAAGGGGAGTAATGCGCCCCTGAAGTCCTACACCCTTGACCAACAATGAGTATTTCTCTGGAGTATCGGGTATCGCACACCTGTCAGAACCAGTCGGATTCCCTCATGTATAGGCTCTTGGGAATCTAATTAGTTATTCTCTCACGTTAGGAACGTGGGATTTTGAGAACCTTGAATTGGTTAAACTACTGGCATAAGTTTTAATATCTCTGTTAATGATCACTTTTTCTTAGTTTCAATCTTGTCTTTCTGTTTTTAAGTTCTTATTGAAGTTTTTTTTTTAAGATTTTATATAAATACAAGTTTATATTATGACAACAAGACAAGACAACAATAAAACATGTAACATCCATAATTAACTGTTAATTTGCATATATAAATCGGACTTTGTCACTCCTCGCACCGGTGCAAGCAATTCAACTCTTTAAACAGACTGATATGAACTATTGCGAAAATTTTGCTTACCTCTTTTGTGCACTTAGTTCAGAGAGCCGCACAGGCCCACACAGCCAGGCTGCATAGGCTACGCGCACCAGCTCAAAAATCTTAAAGCGCGTAGGTACGCGTACGTGAACCGCAGAGCCGCACAAACGATGATTGGTTGGATGGTGGAGGGAGGGTTTTTACACAGAGTACGGATTCCGGCTAAATTTGACTTCCGGTATCAACAAAGACGAAGCAACAATGGAGTCTGGAGGCATGGCTCAAATCGAGGAACTTTTGATAGTATAGGAGAAATTCTGGGCGAAGAGCCAGCAACTTGCCAGAAAAGGTGGAAGCTGATGAGGGACAAATATGTAAGAATAAAGAAGAAAATTGAGAGTAGAAGTGGAGATGCAGGAGGGAAAAAAAGTACCTCTGTTTTATATGATGCTTTCTTGGCTGTCGGGGCACATAAAACACAGTTAAACTAACTCCAATTTTGGCGTGGACACAAACAAGGTAAGTTCAGTTTTTCAAATTGGCAGATTCAGTGTTGATTACGTCTACTACAAAGTTGGCTAACTGGCCAGTAAAGATTAAAGAATCGTATTAGCAACACAGGAAACAAAAACGAAACTTAGTTGACGTTTTTCTCAATAAACTTGCTGTTATCCCTATGGACTGGGAGTAAACGAAAATTTTAGTCACGTTGTCTGTGAAACTAAACTGCATCCTAAACTGCAAGTACTAAAAGTGTATACTCTAGTGATTCTGTTGCGTTCGTTTTACCAGTCGTTTGTTTACATGGCTGTGTTAATTAGCTAACTACTCAGTTAAATATAGTTATATTTAGATGTAGCTATCAATAATGCTGCCACAATTGTGTCTGTAGAAACAGAGGTTTTATGTAAAGCAAGTTTGGCTAGCTAACAATAATAGTACTATTTTGCTATGCTTTAGGTAAAGCAAGTTTGGCTAGCTAACACTAATAGTACTATTTTGCCATGCTTTAGTTATGTAAAGCTAGCTTGGCTAGCTAACGATAATAGTACTATTTTGCCATGCTAGCTAGTTGTTCATCCAACATTAAATGCAAAGTAAATGTGTCAACGTGATTTTTCTTCAGATGAGTAAATAGTTTTTAGCCGAAAGTGAAAGGGGGAGCAGGGACAAGTGTCAGGCAACTTTTCTTTAAAGTTGAATGAAATTATGTATTTACTTGAACCTGAATAACCTTATTAATTAGGAGAAAATGATTATTACCATTTCTTAAAGGTTATACTTTGTGTTTTTATAAATCTAGCTACCTATTACATTGTTTACCAACTGTACAGTTACTTCTGTGAAGCTTTCCTGATGTGCAAGCGAACAAACCAACATTTTGCGTGACATCGCCACCTAGTGCTAAGAAGTGTAATGGCTTTCTACACAACAAGGCCGCACAACTATAAATGCTGAGCACGTCTGCGTACACACGCACATGACATTAACAATGCAGACCCGCAGAAGCATAAATCAGGCTTAAGGCTGTGGACACTTTTTCCCTGGTTGTGGACACTCTTCCCTGCGATGAAGCTGCCCCTTCCTGTCCCGCGAACAGTGAACATTAGTCTTGCAACATCAACATTTTCCACTCCATGTTTACCTCGAACCCTATAAAATTAAATTTATTTCGGTAACCAAAAGTAGCAAAGTAAAATTATGATTTGAATCTTCAAACTTCTTGATAAATATACCAACAGTTTCACACATTACATATAAAATGTAACAGCAATCCAAACCCCTGAAGAAAAAAAATCCTACCTTCATGGCATCCACTCCTCCTGCCACACTTGAAATCCATGCCTCTTCCAATTCTAGCACAGGTAATCACCGTCAGACACACACACACAGATCCCACTCACCGAAATATATTTTTTTATGAAGACATACATCAAATTCTCAATACTTTGAATTGATCAGCCCCGGCTGCTTTGCTTTAATAGGCAAGTTTATCTGATCTTGAAAGAATGTAAACAGCTGATGACCACATGTTACATTAATGACTATATGTCCAAGTGTATCGCAAGACATTCATTAAAATTACTTATTTTGGATGCCTACCTTTTTTGAAAATCCATTAACTCCACCAAAGATAACCAAGTTGGACCTGATGAATAACACAATTAGGGATGTCAGATTTAATTGACAGTGTACTGTTAACACAGCCGAAATCGAGCGAACACAAAAACCTACCCAAATGGTATTTTTTTTCTCTACAGCCTTATCTGTAAATTGACCAAAGCCCAATTTCGCCTGCACTCTCATTAAAAATAATCCAATCGTACAGGAAAGCGCCCACCTGGCAACACGGAACACAATACCAGAATTATATTTGCAGACTTCATTTGTTTTTATTATTGCATTAAATGACAAATTGTTGACATTGTTGAAATTAAATGACAGGTTGTTGACATTAAATGACAAATTAACTTGTTGAGTCGGTGACAAACCACTGTAAATCTAACCAGTAAGACATTTCCTTGCACAAGACTTTAATAATCAGTAGGCCTACTTTAATACCATATCAAACAAAATGTAATGTAAAATACATACCAGATGAGTTTGTGGTTTGTGTCAATGTGAACCAGATGTTTGGGGCCTGGTAGAGTATGTACGTCTGACGACACATCCTAATTGTGTCATCCTTGACAAAATCCCAAGGGTGTCCACACGGTGCATTGATGCCCTCACCCTCTCCCGCTGCACTGCATGTCCCCGGGCCTGCAGAGTACCTTCAACCAGTCGGTATCCTGCATTGGGCATCATTGATTTAATTTGGGAGACCATTCAATCTACCTCATTGTGTGGCGTGGCTATAAGAACCCCTAACTGAGAGGTTGTTTTCTGCTATACTACTGTAGCAACTGACGCTCCTAATACATTTGTTATGCATGACACTGGGAGAGACATTTCTAGAGTATTAGTTAAATATTTGTCTGAAATGTGCAGCCTTAGTCGTCCCACTCCAGTCTGGCTTTGCACAATCACAGCTGAATTTGGTATTTGATTTTCTCTAGCCATTACTATAAGGTTATGCAGCTCAATCAGACCATCTGTAATGTCCTGAGATATTGTTAGATTCCGAGATCTAACAATAAGGTGCACTGATGAACACCATCTCCGGGCTGCAGGTGAACTCCAAATAATCCAGGGAGGTTCTTGCAATGACATGGTTTAGGCGTGTTTATAATCGTTCTAGGATGTGATTTGTTCTCTTAGTTAATGCAACACTTCAACACTAGGAGAGCACTACTTGATTGAAATTAATTTAAAATGAAAGAATGACGTCAGTCCGGTGGAAGCCATACGTGCCAGCAAGTTTTATCCAAGATATGAAAAAAGCCAGATAGCTAGATATACTACTACCACCGTAAACTGGAACGCCCCCTCAAGTCGGAATTCTAATTCGGAAAGTCCGTGCAACCCCACTAGCACCGAGTTCGTAATCCAAGATGGCAGCCCCCTATGGCATTTAGCAGACTAGCGTTATAAATTATATAGGAAAATTACGTTTATTGTTACGTTACAATATTCTGAAGAGCACTCGCCTGTCCAGGTTACAGGTTAGGTTACCGGTTACGGAATGGCCGATTTAAAAAGTGGTCAAAACATTTTTCTACACAATGAAATAAAATGAAAAACATTGTATGTATTCCGAAAGGGATAGCACAACAAAGGCTTTAAATGGGGCATCCATCTTGTTTTCCAACTTGGACTTTTGGAACGCAGTCAACTTGGGTTAACTCGGGTGTGACGGCATTCCCAGTTTCGACATTCCCAGAGACCACTGCACCTTTTTCTTTCCTTTCCAAAAAAGTTGAAAAGGAAAGTTTTGAGTGAGGAACAGAAGCGTTCAATTTGCAGTGGTCTCTATCAACTGAACATGAATATACAATCTTTAGAATTGGTAAGTGAAAACATACAACACTAGAAAAAAAACATTGGAATTAATAAAATATTAATTTAGACTAGTCACAACCATTATCAGATGTTTATTCAATTGAGGAATACTTATGAATGTGACTTGACATACCTGATTTAATGTTTTTGGCATATCGGATTGAATAGCCATAATAAAAGTAAAAATTAAAATGTTCTATTCACCTAAATGAAAGTCAGCACCACATTTAATACAAGCTTGGATGACAAAAATACTTGCGTAAAAATAAATCACTACCAACAATTTAACATTTTATTTGAAAATAACCATAAGCAACATGGATAATATTTTGCCAGTAAAGTAGTATAGAACTGAATATACCCAGCCCGAAAACGTAATCAAGGACAGTCTTTTCTCCTAAACTAACCCAAATCCTATGTCTGCTGTGCCGATTGATTCATTAAACATTCATAGAATGTCATGTACTGCTGATGGTGCCCTGGTATGTTGAGGGTCTGGAAGCATGTTGACACTTTTTCTACGGTTACTTTCATCGATCCCGTTGGGATCTCCCATCCGACCCAGAGTTTAACCACCGTCACTTAACACTAATAACCAACAAAACAACCATTACAATATTTCACCAGTGGGAACTTGTCTGACAAAAGGAAAATGATTATAGCAAAACACAATGTTTAACAAAATATTCATTGCCATTCTCAACAAACTGCCGGAGGTACCCAGATGTCCTTGATGTTGAGTCTGATGGGTATTCATTGTCACTGTCTTCATTCAGGGGCCAGACTACTCGTGCAAGTACCATCTAATAGAAGAAAAGTAATTTGTCTCAAGAATAATGTAAGCAAAACTGACTGACCAAGTACTGGGCTGAAAAACTAGACCTTGTAGTAAAGCATAATATCACTGTCAAATCTGTCAAAGATCATTTACAATAAAATGAAATTCTTTATCATACACAAGTAGAGTATACTACAACGAAAGTTTGAGATGTTAGTAAGGAACCTTTGGATAAATGTCGTACTGAAGTGGTTCACCTTTTAGCCAGGCACATTTATGGTAAAAAAAAAGAATTTTCCTGCTCCAGCAGAGGATCATTCGCCGCCAACAGTAAACGCCTAGGTGAAATGACTGAGCTATGAGAACCAAAGAAATCACTCATTAAAATGCAAATCAATTTATAACATTTTTGACATGCATTTCTCTGGATTTTTTTGTTGTTATTCTGTCTCTCAATGTTCAAATAAACCTACCATTAAAATTATAGACTGATCATTTCTTTGTCAGTGGGCAAACGTATAAAATCAGCAGGGGATCAAATACTTTTTCCCCTCACTGTAGGACGCTTCATTTGAAAACAATCTAAAAGATTGTTATCCTTTCCTCCATGGCCCAGTATGTACAGTTGTGCTCAAAAGTTTGCATACCCTTGGAGAATTGGTAATATATGTGCCCATTTGTAAATAAAACATGAGTGAGCAGGCAAAACATGTCTTTTATTTCTTATGAGATTCACATTCAACAGTAGGTCATAACAGAATGGCACCATCGTAAAACAAAGCATGGCAACAAAAAAAAAAAAACTGACCCCTGTTCAAAAGTCTGCATACCCTTAGTTCTTAATACAGTGTATTGCCCACTTTAGCATCAATGACAGCGTGCAATCTTTTGTAATAACTGTCTATGAGGCCCCGAATTCTTCTATACCACCTGCAAGAATTCAGGGCCTCATAGACAACTATTACAAAAGACTGCACGCTGTCATTGATGCCCATTTGTCTTGGCAAAATGCCTCCAGGTCATGCAAAGTCTTTGGTCATCTTGCATGAACCGCATATTTGAGATCTCCCCAGAATGGCTCGATGATATTAAGGTCAGGGGACTGTGATGGCCACTCCAGAACCTTCACCTTTTTCTGCTGTAACCACTGGAGGGTCAACTTGGCCTACTTAGGGTCATTGTCATGCTGGAAAGTCCAAGAGCATCCCATGCGCAGCATTCATGCAGAAGAATGCAAATTGTCTGCCAGTATTTTCTGATAACATGCTGCATTAATTCCCCGTGCCTTTAGAGCTCACAGACCCCAAAAACATCAGTGAGCCACCACCATGCTTCACAGTGGGGATGGTATTCTGTTCACTATAGGCCTTGTTGACCCCTCTCCAAACATAGCGCTTATGGATGTGACTATAAAGCTCTATTTTGGTCTTGTAAGTCCAAATTACAGTTTGCCAGAAGCTGTGAGGCGTGTGAAGGTGTTGTCGGGCACATTGTAACCGGGCTTTTTGTGGCATTGGCGCAGTAAAGGCTTCTTTCTGGCAACTCGACCATGCAGCTCATTTTTGTTCAAGTATCGTCGTATTGTGCTCCTTGAAACAACCACACCATCTTTTTCCAGAGCATCCTGTATTTCTCCTGAGGTTACCTATGGGTTTTTCTTTGTATCCCGAACAATTCTTCTGGCAGTTTTGGCTGAAATCTTTCTTGGTCTACCTGACCTTTGCTTGGTATCTGACACAACAACGGGCACGCGGGGACCCAAATGCGGACACAGAGGCAGAGAAGGGCGATCCAAAGTATTTATTAAACCAATAGGGGCAAGGCAGGCTCGTAGTGGTGGTCCAGGCAGAGATCGGTTACCGATGGTCAGATGTTTGGCAGCACAGAGAAGTAGACGGGCTCGTAGTGGAGGACAGGCAGGGTTCGTTATCGGGTGGTCAGATGGTCGAAGGTACAGGGGGGGCAGGCAGGCTCGTAATCCGAAAAAATAGGCAGGGGTCGCAACCGGGGAAAAGAATGACAGGCAGAGTGGGTAACACAAGACATAGAACGCTGGAAACGACTGTACAAGACAAGATGATCTGGCAACAACTGCCAGAACAGAGAACAGGGGTTAAGTACACAGGGCTAAAGGGGAACTGGTAACACCTGGTGAGGGGTGGAGACAAGACAACAGGTGAAACACATCAGGGCGTGACGGGTATCAAGAGATCCCCAGATGTTCCACTTCTTAATAAGTGATTGAACAGTACTGACTGGCATTTGCAAGGCTTTGGATATCTTTTTATATCCTTTTCCATCTTTATAAAGTTCCTTTACCTTGCAGGTCTTATGACAGTTCTTTTCTGCTCCCCATGGCTCAGTATCTAGCCTGCTCAGTGCATCCACGTAAGAGCTAATAAACTCATTGACTATTAATACAAAGACACTAATTGCAATTTAAAAAGCCACAGGTGTGGGAAATTGATCTTTAATTGCCATTTTAACCTGTGTGTGTCACCTTGTGTGTCTGTAACAAGACCAAACATTCAAGGGTATGTAAACTTTTGATCTAGGCCATTTGGGTGATTTCTGTAAAAGTTTTTTTGCACGGTCAGTCATATTTTCAAAATCAATGCCTAAATATCACAATTTCTGCCAGGGTATGCAAACTTATGAGCACAACTGTATCTGGTCAGGGCCCAGTGTCAATTTACTTTATTCATAAAATAAAGTAAATTGTACCTCTGAGTTTAAGACAGAAGCTGCCTCTCGAGGAAGCGGCACAATGTCTGGGTGCTCTTTCAGGAGGGTCCACACATTAGTCTCCAGAAGGCCCCTTTTCATTTGTTTTATCTGACTCTTATTTCTTCCAACCACATAGAAAACAATTACAATGTACAAAACCTGGTGGCAAGAAAGCTGTTTAACAGTAAATTGTTATTAAAATTTGATGAAATATTATAATACTTAATAACAAAGCCTTCACATTATCACAATGGTTCTTACTGCATGAAGCAAAAGCTGCTCAAAGGGCTATCATCTGTTTTCAGAGGTGAATCAAGGCAGGT
Source organism: Esox masquinongy (assembly GCA_016801175.1). Taxonomy (NCBI): domain Eukaryota; kingdom Metazoa; phylum Chordata; class Actinopteri; order Esociformes; family Esocidae; genus Esox; species Esox masquinongy. The sequence goes on from JACXGI010008214.1 coordinate 20,208, forward strand.
CCCAGGACAAAGCCAACATCTGAACATCACGCATTTGGCCTTCTGTCAATTCTATATCACTTTCAAGCTTAGAAAACACAATAGGAATTGACTATGCACAAGTGTTAAAACTAAAACAACCAAATATTTTTTTTAAATCACACCTGAGCCATTTTAAAATGTATTTTTTTACCTCAACATTATACTATACGCAAACTCAACAAAGTTTTTTCTTACACCCAATTGTATAATTAACATAACCATTCAAAATTTATGAAACCTGTGTGTTTCCAAAACAATCATTTTCTTGCAATCGGTTGGCAATTATGTTCAGATTTCCTATGGCATTGAAAATTTTGTCCCACTACCAAAAACTTTTTAAAATCCAAGACCAAGAGAAGCTCATCCATGATTTTTTTCTCTAGTAGGGTTGACTACTGTAAAGGCCTCTTAACTGGACTCCCCAAAAAGAATGTAAAACAGCTGCAGCTCATTCAGAATACTGCTGCTAGAAAGTTAACCAGGACCAAGAGAACAGAGCACATCACTCCGGTTCTTATATCTTTGCACTGGCTTCCAGTCAGTTACAGAATACATTTTAAAGTGGTGCTTTTAGTTTATAAATCACTGAATGGTTTAGGCCCCAAATACATTTCTGATATGTTTGAAAAATATAAACCGAGCCGGTCTCTTTGATCCATGAACACAGGTCAGCTAGTAGAACCCAGAGTCCAAACTAAACCTGGTCAAGCTGCGTTTTGCAGTTATGCTGCACACAACTGGAAAACTACCAGAAGATCTTAGACGTGCCCCAAACGTATCAATTTTTAAATCCAGGTTAAAAACACTTTTCACGTGCCTATGACTGAGCACTTAAACTTAACCGCATTGTTTAGCCTTACAGCTTTTATAGGTTCCTATGTTTTTATCCTGGTTTTATTCTATTTCTATTTTCTAATTCTGTTTTTTTTCTGTCTGGGGGGGCAGTGGATCAATCCATTGTGAGGGAAAGCGCGGGGGGTTGCAATCTTTTGAAACTTAAAAACACGCTATTACATTGTTTTTGATGTTTTCATTTGAGTATTTGTTTTCATATTTTTTTATTTTTCTTTGTAAAGCACATTGAATTGCTTCTATGTATGAATTGTGCTATATAAATAAACTTGCTTGCACAATGCATTTAATTGGGAAAAAAAGTTATATATTTACATGGAAACAAAACCCACATTTCTAGACCACTCCTACTGTGACTGTTCCCCGTTCGGGTCCATCGTGGCAATCAGCTCCGCCGGTTGCAGCCACTCCACCTCGCTCCAGGAACCGGCGTTCGACATCCCCGGAATATTAGGCACATAAATCAAAAGCACCCTTCACTTATGTCTTGTCATCCCTAACAACTGTTTCTAATCGGGGTTTAATCACAAGTGTACAGTGGATATAAAAAGTCTACACACCCCTTGTGATGCCAGGTTCTTGTGATGTAAAAGAATGAGACAAAGATAAATCATGTCAGAACTTTTTCCACCTTTAATGTGACCTATAACGTCAACAATTGAATTAAAAAACAAACTGAAATCTTTGAGGTGGAAAAATAAAAAATGAAAAACTCACAATAACCTGGTTGCATAAGTGTGCACACCCTTAAACTAATACTTTGTTGAAGCACCTTTTGATTTTATTACAGCACTCAGTCTTTTTGGGTAGGAGTCTATTAGCATGGCACATCTTGACGTGGCAATATTTGCCCACTCTTCTTTGCAAAAGCGCTCCAAATCTGTCAGATTGCAAGGACATGTCCTGTGCACAGCCCTCTTCAGATCATCCCACAGATGTTCAATTGGATTCAGGTCTGGGCTCTGGCTGGGCCATTCCAAAACGTTAATCTTCTTCTGGTGAAGCCATGCGTTTTTGGATTTGGATGTGTGCTTTGGATTGTTGTCGTGCTGAAAGGTGAACTTCATCTTCAGCTTTCTAACGGATGCCTGAAGGTTTTGTGCCAAAATTGCCTGGTATTTGGAACTGTTCATAATTCCCTCCACTTTGACTAAGGCCCCGGTTCCAGCTGAAGAAAAACAGCCCCAAAGCATGATGCTGCCACCACCATGCTTCACTGTGGGTATGGTGTTCTTTGGGTGATGTGCAGTGTTGTTTTTGCACCAAACATACCTTTTGGAATTATGGCCAAAAAGTTAAACCTTGGTTTCATCAGACCATAATACATTTTCCCACCTGCTTTTAGGGGACTTGATGTTTGTTTTTGCAAACTTCAGCCGGCTTGGATGTTTTTCTTTTTTAAGAAAAGGCTTCCGTCTTGCCACCCTACCCCATAGCCCATTCATATGAAGAATACGGGAGATTGTTGTCACATGTAGCACACAGCCAGTACTTGCCAGAAATTCCTGCAGTTCCTTTAATGTTGCTGTAGGCCTCTTGGAAGCCCCCTGACCAGTTTTCTTCTCGTCTTTTCATCAATTTTGGAGGGACGTCCAGTTCTTGGTAATGTCTCTGTTGTGCCATATTTTCTCCACTTGATGATGACTGTCTTCACTGTGTTCCATGGTATATCTAATGCTTTGGAAATTCTTTTGTACCCTTCTCCTGACTGATATCTTTCAACTATGAGATCCCTCTGATGCTTTGGAAGCTCTCTGTGGACCATGGCTTTTGCTCTGAGATGCAACTAAGAAAATGTCAGGAAAATTCTACTAGAACAGCTGAACTTTATTTGTGATTAATCAGAGTCACTTTAAATGATGACAGGTGTGTATTGACTTCTATTTAACATGAGTTTGAATGTGATTGGTTAATTCTGAACACAGCCACATCCCCAGTTATAAGGGGGTGTGCACACATGCAACCAGTTTATTGTAAGGTTTTTATTTTTCATTTTTCCCCTTCGAAGATTTCGGTATGTTTTTCAATTGAATTGTTCACATTATAGGTCACATTAAAAGTGGAAAACGGTCTGACATGATTTATCTTTGTCTCATTCTTTTAAATCACAACAACCTGGCATTTTAACAGGGGTGTGTAGACATTTATATTCACTGTATATAGGGCTTCCTTTTCTGTTTGCCTCTTGTTGATTGTACAACCTGCTACCGTTTGAGTGTGTGTTACATGTATTGGTTGCCTTATTGAATTATGCCTGCACTAGCCTGTTTACCTTATTTCGTTTGAGTTCCGTCCTCAACATTCTTTATTAATAGCCTATTGCTCTGTTTCCATTTGTTTGTTTTTACAAGTGCCAAGATTGCACCCCTTTGTTTTATAGTCCAGGTTTTACCCATGTACCTAAGTTCCCTTCCGTGTCTGAATAAATTCATTTGATTTCAACTCTTGCAACTGGTTTCGTGCCATCTCGCAACCGTTACACCTACATTGTTCAAGCGATCAACTCCTAACCAAAACTGACATGTTCAGTCCAATTCGAGTTGCTTGTATTCAGATTTTTGCTCAATTGAAATTATAATCTTTTAAAATTTGCATAAGTTAACATGGGTTTCAATGAGACCCATGGTGATACAACGGTTTCCACTCAATGGTCATGCTTAATGATCAAATCAATCTATAAAACTAACATTAAAGCTTTAAGGCTGTCCTAAGTAAATATAAATGTTCATAAACTTTGGACTATTTTCATTAGCCTAATTTGCATTAGTTAACTATAAAACAACATAGAGACCAAACAAACTCTGTTTCACATCATTAGGCTATCCAACATCAAAATAAAAATGTTTTGGACAGAAAAAGCTTGCAAGCAACCCACATTTACTACAGTAAATGTCTTGTCTAGTTTAACATTGGTATTGCTGTCATTTCACTTATTTTTGTGCTGCATTATTCCCATACAAAAAAAGAGCAGATGAGGATGTCAGTAATTGCATGGTTTTATCTTCAAGTCAGCACTTAAGTGAAGCTGCCCATTCAACTTTCCATGCCTTATAGAAAAAAATGAGAGTTGTTTCCTGTTCTTCAACACTGTCACGGAGGTCCAAGCACAGTTTTATGGAATTTGCCATTTCATGTTCAACTGACTCTGATTCCCTAAATGAACAAGCCACTTCTGCTGGGTCCTTAATTATCATCAATTCTGAAAGTTTAATGAAATTCAAGAAATGAATGATTTAGTAATTAAATCCTGGTTATGTTTTCAAAACAGTAGATTTTTATATAATTGTGACAGAATTCCTGAACAGGGTTGTATCGCAAAATTTGAGTTTGGCTTTTTTATTTCATTTTATAAAGGTCCAGATTCAGAGGATTGTAATGGTATATAATACAATACTGTTTGATAAAGTTATGGGAAAGATATACTGCTTTAAAAGTTTATAATCTGCTCTACTTAGTTCTGAGAAAAGAGGCTTGAAAGATTCACACTTGCCAGAGAGCTGGTCTTTGTTTACGCCCATTCAGCGTAGTTAACACCCTCTTAGGCCTTTACGCCACCCAGCTATTTAAGTATTCAAATGGGGACACTGGCCTTGTGCTAAACTGGTCTGGTTGGTCTCTAATAAACGCATACTATATCAAACCAAATAAAATTAAAAGTTTTTTCACATGGACTTGATACATCAGGTTTAAACAGTACAATGAAAGGTAAAGTAGCTTAGCACCAGGATTCATAAAATAGTAGCAGAATGTATGTGCAGATAGTTTGAGTGCAGGTGGACAGCCACTGAGTTGTTATAGGCTTTTAGATTGGGCATAATAACTTACACCTGGATGAATGACCAGTCAGTCAGGTAGCTTATTATCAAACTAAGTGACTTGCTCACTTTTGTGAAGAAAAGCTAGCTACCCAACGAACAAGCTAGAAACCAGGAAATGTTAGCTAGCTGCTAAGTTAATGTTGTTACCTAGCTAGCTAATGTTAACAGTAACGTCAGTAGCTATAGCTAGATAACTAGCAATACAAACGCCTTTGACAAACTTACAAACTTTTTGAAAAGGAATTATCTGTAGCTAGTTAGCTACCGCTCGACTTACCTGTATACATGTATGAATGTTTCGCGGCAGACTGAATATCCTCTGATTACATACAAAAGTCCTTTGTTGTTTGCGTTTAGTCTGTTGACGTTGTTTACAACGTGTCTTTTCACTACCATTCACACTCAAGGCGTTCACAACTCCAAGAATCTATGCATCTTTCATTGTCGCTATCATAACTGCCATGGTTGTCCTTTTCTTGTAAATGTAATCCGTGGACAGTTGTTTTATAGAAGACGAGCCAGCGTTTTCTTTCCACCATTGGCACTGCAATGAAATGCCTCAATTTTGCCTGAACGTTTTGAACAGTCATCGTTTTGAACAGGACATCATTGTCCGATTCATCTTCTGAGTCATGGCATCATTGTACTCCAGAAAGTAATATGTCACAACTTGAGATTTGTTGATAACACCAACTAAATTCAGTGCAGCGATGTGGTGAACTTTTTTTGAAAAACCCGGGGTTGCAACACTATTAAACAAGTACTGGTTTTATGACAGAAGTCAGTGACTTGGCAGACCAATCAGAACTCAGCATGTCCAGCCCCTTCATTATCTCAGCCAATCATGTCTAGCAAAAGTCCTGTATTTTCTGCTGGTTAGACAAGGGTTTGAGTGTTTAATTTTATTCGTATTTACACTTTGCATACAAGTTTATTAAATCACATGAAAGTTCACATCTTAAAGAAGGCATTTCTGCAAAAAAGACAAAATGTCCCAGAACATGTTTATCTTCTTAAAAGTGACCCTCCTGAAAAGTAGTGACATGCGACATACGCCCCCGTTCACAAATTCTGTCACAATTTATTTTGTGCAAGACAACCCAAGAGAATTAAGCAAAAATGTCTGGAGGTGGTATACCAGCAAATACACCAGGAGCAAAACTATAATGTCAGATACACCATTTAACCAATATCAGATATACCACAATTTTAGCACACCAGAAACCTAGACACAAACTATCCTGTCTAATGTAAAAGGTAGTGTAAATACATTTTAACTGGTTACCCTTGCAGTTTGTCATCTAAACTTGCCACAAAAGATGTGGATGGACCTGGCACTGCAGCCCCTTGATCTGACAAAACATGTGGATGGACCTGGCACTGCAGCCCCTCAATAATCCACAGTACTTCAAAGTTACAACCACAAATTATGAATTCACAAGCAATCAACTCAAATTCCTTTAATTCTTAAAACCATCATGTATAACTTTTTCACCTGCCATAGATTAAGATCAATATAAACATACTACATACAGCTCCGGAAAAAAATAATTTTTAATCCTGTCTGAGGTGCTTACTGTCAAGGGGGTATGGGAACATCGTAAAAGTCACTCTCAGACAGCTAGCCACATTCCTGAAAACAAAGGACAGATATTGGTTTAGGTAGATTAACAGATGGTCAGAGGACCCAATGATCCACTGATATCATTCAGACATGTCACAAACAAAGACCAGAGTTACATACCAGGGAATAGAACAGCAGACTTTTCTAAAATGTACATTAGTTCAAACAACTTCCCCCTTATTTATGTAGACAAACATTTACAGATAGTGACAGGTAGTAAGACAGGTAGTAACTTAATGGACCTGTTACATAAGGTTCCGTATACGTATTCAAAATGCCATATATTAGTACACCGTTGTTAGAGGTGGTTTCGTGAGATTAACTAAGAAAACTGAAATAGGAAAGGGTCAGTCATGGACAGTAAACTGAAATTGCATTAAAAAAAGGTTTTACCTGTTGCCTTGTAGAGCAGCCAACCACCCATCAACGCCTCCATTTTGGGGAACACCTCATGAAGAGATGTGGAAATCTGAAACACAATAACACAGTTACATTTCAATTTTCTGAACAGAAAAACACCAAAACAGCAGTTCCATGGATAGGCTTTACTTGACGCAAGATTTATCAAAACAACCATTAATTAAACATTTCATCTCGCATCAATACCAAAAATCTGACACAAGTCATAAAATACTAAATGATAAATAAAAAATAAACACCAATGACTAAGGGTAAGCACTTACAGTTTACTACTGAACAGTTTACTTATGCCTATTTCTATCTAGGCTAAGTTTGGTTGTTTGATTATATTTTATTCATTAATTCACAGTGCTTGGGACTTCTAATTTTAGGCAAACAGCATTCCGGTTCCATTTTAGGCAAGCTTTATTAACACATACATTTTGATGAACACAGTCTAATATATGATTTGTCAATTCCTGTACTTATTTTATCCCAAGTCAAGCGCTGGTTATTCAGCCTTCTTAACTAAAGCAATATTGTTATTCGATTACAGTATAACACTGAACATTTAATTTATTTGTAGTGAAGTAAGCTCTACCAAATGTTGCTTTGCCAAATTTGTTGGATTGCTTCCCTAAGTAAGACGAGCTTTATGACATATTTTAAAGGCGCCGCTGATGTATTGTAGTGATGGGAAGTTCGACTTACTTTACTGATCCGGATCTTTTCAAATCGTTAAGTAAAAAGCACGAATCTTTTGACTCATTTCGTTCCTTTGAGTCAGTCCCCCTCTCCTGTCCCAGCGTTACCCCCCCCCACCCGGGGAAGTCTAGCACTCCCTCAAATAACCGTCTAAGTCGGGCTACACTTGTTATTAAGATGGGAATAGGAAGTAACCATACTACTCTTAAGTAAGAGTAAATGCTACACCATATAATGCTTTACAGCCTTCACCAAAACCATGTTCATTGTGTATTATTAGATTTGTGTAAGATTTAATTAAATGAATTATTGTACAAAAAATGCACAAGCGCAACTCATTGTCCAGAGTCAAACTCAAGAGGCAAGATCAAGGATCAATTTAGATCAAAAGAAATCATTAGAAATTTGTAATAAAATTTCATTTTAAATGTAAATGATATTTATCCTATCATTACAACTTTTAAAATGTACTAATACTACTATTTTAATCTAATAGATGATAATAGACCAAATACCTTATTGGTCTATTAGGCTGATAATAAATCAGAGACTCAGAGATCCAAAAGATTAAATGATTTATGCTATTTTCTCCTTAGTCATTGTCGTTCCTTCCAGTGACCTCAGGATGAAAAGGACCATGAGAAAAAGTTTTAATAAATCTGATCAGTTTAATGGAGTCCTGGCAGTTACAGTATTACTAATAGACAAGCACATAATCACTTGACAGATGATTAACAGCCTACTGTCCTAATATTTACTGTAGCTAACGTTTCTTAATTTGAAACATTAAGGATGATAAATGAGAGACTCGGAGATCCAAAAGATTAAAAGACTTAGGCCTATGTTATCTTCTCCTTAGTCATTGTCGTTCTTTCCGGTGATCCCAGGATGAAAAGGACCATGAGAAAAAGTTTATTAATAAATATGATCAGTTTAATCGAGTACTGACAGTTACAGTATTACCAATAGACAGTTACATCAAGTAATCACTTGACAGCTGAATAACAGCCAACTGTCCTAATATTTATTGTAGATAACATTTCTTATTTGGGAACATTAAGGATGATGAGATGAGATACTTGGAGATCAGAAAGATTGAAAGACTTATCTCCTCATTAGTCGTTCTCCTTCCATCATTCTCAGGTGATCCAAAGTGCCTAAAGATCCATGGATCATCGTTTATTTCGTTCATCGTTCCTTCCGGTGAACAAGATTCGAAAATCCATGGATCATTGTTCATTGTTCCTTCCGGTGAACGAGATTCGGAGATCCGAAAGAGCCATGGATCACCATTCATTTTGTTCATTGTTCCTTCCAGTGAACGAGATTCGAAGATCCTACTGAGATGAATCATGAATCATGATTCACCAAAAATAATTTTATCATTGGCTTTGTATCCAAGTAGCGCCAAATATGACTTAGGGCTCTCTCACGGTCAACTAGTTGAGTAGGGTCAGTATTCCCTGCTGCTGCCATGCCGTCAAATAGTTTTGACCGTGTACTGGATGTATTAATTTGGTTTCAACTCGCTTGAGATATTGTAGCTCTGATGCTGCACTCTTCTGACCAACAACCCAGTGAGCAATCGATGGCGACCCGCTGATGTTTTGCTGCTGGCGGGCTGCTGGAGGCTATAATGTCCTACAGCCACCAGCTTTTGCCACTTTTCTCCTAATCTCAATTTGCATCAGCTAATTTGCATCCCAGACGGCTTTCCACCAGTGGTCCGACTGCTTTACGCTGGCGGCTAGCCGCCAAAGGGAGGGCGTGCGCTGTGATCTGCTGTATCTGCTTGTGTTTGCATTTTCTTCCAGCAGAGATGCTATTGTACCCCTTTTATTCTTGTACTGATTATTTGTATTAACTTCATTTTAATATTGTTAAATATTAGTGTACAGGATTTTGGTCAAAATTGGTAGTTTATAAATAAAATGGACTTTGCCTTATGAACTATCGCTTGTGTAAAGGACCTTTGTGTAGACATGTACAGTAAACACATTGAAACAGCCGTCTCTCGCCATTGCTTACCATAATTTTTTTCCTGATCTAATGGCCCTTTTCCACTGCATGGTACCGGCTCAACTACTCGCCTAGCCTCGTCTTTACTCACTTCCTGGGGGACAGTTCTTTACTGTGTTTAAACACCGACATCAGACTGAAAATGATTGAATGCCAAATCACATACATAGCTATGGTGAGTTCTGTTCTGCGTTATTATAAATAACTAAGTGTTTTTAGGCTACTGAGTAAGAACGTAATGACTGTTTTTAAACAATGACTGTTTGCAATATTCTATTAACATTCGAATTCTTTAGTCAAGGTCATTGGTAGCTGAACGCAAGTTCTAAACCATTGGTGGGAAAACAATTTATAGAAACTGAGCTTGAAAAAAACAGCGTTGGCCTGAGATGAAATACCTACAGTAACCCTTGTGTTTCTTCGTGTGTCCACAAGTTTGGTAGCTTACTATTTTTTTGTTTCTTTGTTTATCCTCAAGTTCAGATGTTTTGTGCTTCTTTGCATATCAACAGTTAAACAGATATGGTAACATCGTTAGCTAACTTGGCTAAATCGTGTTTCTTAGTGTATCAGCAAGTTAGAATATGATATATAATATGTGCTTATTCCTTGTAACTTATATCAACTGATACGTAACGTTAGCTAAATCGTGTTTCTTTGTGTAACGTTATCCACATGATGTGGGTAACGTTACTCTTGGCGGTAACATTTAGCTAGACTAGCTAAACCTGCACTTATTACAATTCTGTTACTGAGGTGTCTTGTCTGTCTATGTGTATCCAACAGTGTTCTTAGCTAGCCTGTGTGTGTCTTATGCTGCCGTTTTTCTAAACATCTTTTCTAAACATTGCTTTCAGATCATGACGTTTTCTGACGTTTTGTTCCCGGAGGAGGACTGTGTGGCAGTAGTTCCATGCCTGTGGCTCAAAGGGGGACTTTGCTATTGGCCACCACACAGCATCACCAGCAGGAAGTCCTTCAGCCACGACAAGTTTGCCAGAACTTGTTCACCACCTGAAGACACCTGGGAGGCTGTCCCTTATAAGCTCATCAAGCATGCAAGTAAATTTGAAAACGTAATAACAATTTGAAACTTGGGATGAAAATGTGTTTTGCAGGGTAAATGCTTACAAAACCTTAACTTTTCCTAGATACGTGAGAGACCAGACGTGTGTATCGCCAGAGGAGCGAAAATCGTTCCAGTGTGGGCCCCTACCACCCCAAGGACGCACATCTATACCACAATACCCTGTGGATTGCAGCCCTGGAGGTATGTGAATTACATGTTGATCTGGTAATTGCTGCAATGTTTACTTGGTTTCACCATATTTATCTGTTCACCAACTTTTATGTTTATTTTTAGGATGGAGCAAGCACAGTACTCCACGGCACCATGTGGAGGACTGCTACATAGGTATGTGTGGGTTCATTCCAACCCATTATCTTCCTTTTGCGTACATATAACACGGGTTCACACTTCACAATTTCGTGCTATGCATACGCCAAATTCCTTTTTTGCGTGCAGTTGAGACGCGATTTCCTCCCATTAATAATTATTGTGAACAAATTCATTTCATTGACACGCACCAACTTAAACCTATTTGACGTCACCATCATCGAGGCTCGGATTTCCCGAATATTGACGATTCGTTTAAAAGCCAAAGATTAACTTTTTTCTTGAAAGAACGTCAACGGGTAAGGGTAAAACTTAAATTTCATACAATATCGTTGCATTCTGTTAATTTATATGTAAATATTTTGATACTTTTATATAGATGAAAATTTATCCTGGGGGAATTGTTCAATATCTACACTTGACTACGTTAGTTGCAGTATTTTCTTTTTTAGTAAAATAGCATAGCGGTTCTCTAGTTAGCTAACACTGCTAGCTAGTTTGCAAGTACATGCTACATTTTAAAAATTTTGTGAGATGTGCTAGAAAATGTATTATTGGTAGATTACACAGACCTGGATTTGATTATTATATTGTGCTTCATCTCCCAATGTTTTTATTGTACATTTTCTGAGGATTTCATTGTTCCCAATAAAGTCCTGCTTTTACCAATACAGTACTTATTCACATTCTAATTTATTCACATTTCAACTACTCACTACAATTCAGCAAGATTGTTCATCAATATAGATTATATCAATATGCTGATTAAGATTTAGTAGAGATAAAGGCTAAAATGCCACAATAAGAGTATAACCTAAGATGTATAGGCTTTTTAAGGCTTTTTAAGCAATATACAACTAAGAGCTTTTCTTAGGCACGACGCATCGCAGAGTGCCTGGACACGGTGTTGCATATTGGCAGTATATCATTAACCCCCAAGGTGCTGTAATGCTCTTATAAACCAGTTACCAACAATAAAAAGTATTGTGATGTCATACCAGTTGTCATACTATCAGCCAAACAATCAGGATTCAAAGCATTCAGTTTATAATTACAATTAACATTTGTTTCTCAACTTCACACGCTTTTTTAAAAGTTCACCGTCCCTTAGCTTTGTTACTGTGAGTAAAATTGCCTGAGGTAAAACAAGCTTTCCCTTTTACTATGACAGAGCTCGATATAAATATTTGTGTATATATTCATATATAGATCGCAGATCACCTACACTTTAGTGTTGCTGGGCATATGTCTGTTTTATTTGCATCCCAGCTACTCTATATTTTGGATTTGTATCAATAACACACACTTTATTTTTCTCTAACTAGACTGTCTGGTGAAAGTCAAAAGACCGCACAAGAGGTGACTGTTCTGCTTGGAGATGCATTCCTTGTAGAGATACAGGTCAACAAGTTTATTTTGTATTATGTAGCCATATGTGATGAATTTCACTCCAGCCACTTAATTCCCATTCTTTTCCTACTGTATCTTTCATCACATTGCATGTTCTAACCCCATGAGAAGTGTGAGTCACAGGAGAGAGGCCAGGTGATGTCACAAAAGAGACGCCATGAAAGCCCCAGAGTCAACTGGTGGAAGAGGGACCAGGATGTGCAGTGTGTGACCACCACTAAACGGGGGAAGAGTGGGCCACGTCAAAAGGTTTCACCTGCTGGTTAGTTTCCATCATGTAAATCCTAATGTTATAGATGAATTATATTGACTGATGCCTTATTTCAAATGTAGGTGTCTTGTTGCATGCCTCATGATATGTTATTTAACCACCAAAAAAGCTTTTCCTATTCCAAGTTCCTGTTCTTCGATGCCAACTTCTTCCTCAATCTCTACCACCTATCAAGATGCTGGTAAGAAAAAAACTTGAAAAGAACACTACATAACTTGCTGCACAGTCTCCTAAACAATTTTTATGATCTACTGTCCATCCAACTGAAAACGGAGAGCTTGTAAAAAAACATTTATATGTATTGATTTGTAGCTATGTTTTATTTTGCTATTGTATACATCTTTCTCTCTTTGAAGATTTGACTATGCAGAGGCTTCAGGATATCTTGCGGGACTCTGAGAACCTCGATGCAGAAGACTGTGACAATAGTCAACGGCCATCACTGTCCAGCTGGAGTAAGATGCAGAAGGGACTCCAACAATGTTGGCAACAAGTAAGGCCACAGAACCTGGAACACTTGTTGGCTGCCGAGAATGTCAGTAAGATGACATGTAACCAATGTGGCTCAGGAGAAGCTGTCATCTGTTGTAGGGAATGTATGCCTTTAGACTGGTTCTGTGCAGAATGTGATCATTCGGTGCATAAGCAGCAAGCACTGCACAACAGGCAAACCATTCTAAATGGATATTACAAGTCCATTGGACAAGGTCCATGTTTTCATCTCAGGCCCCATTCCAACCTTGGGGAAAATAATTGAATATTTTAGCAGACTCCTTGGGCTGAATACGTGGCTGACATCGGCATGCCTCAACCATGGGATAAGGTTTATTGACAATTTCAATATTTTTTGGAACTGTAAAGACCGCTTTAGACCTGATGGGGTTCATCCAAACATCATGGGATGTCGGCTGCTTGGTGCCAACATACGTCACGCTTTTGGAATGCCATTCCCAAACAAGATAAGCATGAAGGACAGTACTCATAGGCAGCGTATCCACCCCCCTCTCCTGACCCTTTAACTAAAATCACCCAGTGCTTCCAGAAGTTGTCCTTGTCCCAAACAGGGGCACAACAACTCCCACACCCCCCCCCTCCACCACACTCACCCTCTCCACCTCTCAATCACACCCACCCTCTCCCCCTTTATCACACTCCCCCTCTCCCCACACTCACCCTCCCCCCCTCCACCACACTCACCAATCAGGGAGCTAGTTCTAACCAAAGAGAGCAGAGCTCATCTTTCCCTATGTCCCACTCCTCCCCCCCATGTAAAACGAATGCTTAGACAACTGCCACATCGTCATCAACCTTGTCCTTTATTTCCACAGAGCACAGAATATACTCGTGATGTGCTTCGGGTCCCTGCTATTGTGAAAATAGCAATGCCGACTGTTTTGAGTACAAGCTAGGACCCAGTATCTCTATTCCTGTGTTGATTAGAAATAGAAGGAATCGTGAGCATGCAACCTATAAAGTAAATTTGCCTAATCTGTTAACTGTAACACGTCAACCTACTAGTCCAGGAACCCCTATTATATCTATTAAGCTGGCTTTACTTAATATCAGATCTCTCGCCAACAAAT
>JACXGI010008215.1:0-34317 GCA_016801175.1 Esox masquinongy
TTAAATCTTTACATTGGCTTCCAGTCAGTTACAGAATAGATTTCAAAGTGGTGCTTTTAGTTTATAAATCTCTGAATGGTTTAGGACCCGAATACATTTCTGATATGTTTGAAGAATATAAACCGAGCAGGGTTCTTAGATCCATGAACACAGGTCAGCTAGTAGAGCCCAGAGCCCAAACTAAACATGGAGAAGCTGCGTTTAGCACATATGCTGTACACAACTGGAATAAACTACCAGAAGATCTTAGACGTCCCCCAAACGTATCCATTTTTAAATCCAGGTTAAAAACACTACTCTTTTCACGTGCCTACGCCTGAACACTTAAACTTAACCACACTGTTTAGCCTCATAGCTTCCTATGTTTTTATCCCATTTTTAGTCTTTTTTTTAATCTTTATATATTTTCTTATTGTATTTTTATTATTATGCTGTTTTCATTTGTTTTGATGTTTTAATTTGAGTATTTGTTTTTATGTTATTGTATTTTTATATTTATATGTTATTGTATTTTTATATAAGCGAGAGGAGACAGAGATAAAAGCAAGACTGGAGAGACAAGGAATAAATGAGAAAGCAAAACAGGACAAGGAAACGATAAAAGCACTGACACAAGAGATTGAGAGATTGAGAGAGATTGAACCAGAAATGTCTTCTAAAACAAGAAACCAGGCAAGCCTAGTTCAGCCAGCCCGCAATAAAAGCTGTTGCCACCTCAAGATTTGAACCCGAATCAGCCACGTGGAAGGTTGTGTCGTTAACCACTACACCACAGATCTGTATATTTGCTGGGTGTCAGTATAGCCTGTTGAGGGTTGTGTGTGTAAAGGTGATAACAACTAACTTTCTCATCAGGTGAAAAGACGACAGAATCGTGGAATCTATCAGAAATAATTAATAAATGTCGTTGCTCTCAAAAGATCCGAACTTAAGTCTTCCACATGAGACGCACTGTCTTTAACCACTACGCCACGGCATTACATTTCAGCAGTCGCTAGAATCCATTGAGGATTGTGTTACACTGACTAACGTTTCTTATTAAGTTTACCTCCACCACAAATTGGGTCTATGAACTGTATTGCTTTTGCCACTGGCCGTTTTAACAGCTTATTAGCCAGTAATAGGCTTACTAGTATCTACTAACTTCCTAGGAATAATCATAAGAATTGAGCAATTGCTAGCGAGACTGAAGAAGAACTTTTCCATGCCAGAACCAGTCGCAATATAACCGTATACAGTTTAAATTAAGGCTTACTATAACGTAACTAATGTATGTTGTAGCCAGCAAATGTGTCTGTCTATCCTGACCCAAAACGCATGCACGGATGCGGACTTTGAAAAGCCACCAGAAACATTCGCAATATAACCGTAAACTGTTTTATTTCAGGCTCACGATAATGTAGATACTGAAGGTTTTAGCCAGCGAAGTTTTCGTCTATAGGGAATAATTCATAATGCGTACTTCGCTTCGGCTGCGAGGAGATATGAACTCGGGACCTAAAGTTTACAGGTCTGCTTCTCTGACCACTACGCTGTTTAATATGGGGTACTCAATCAGTCATTCAGTTACTCACTCACTCAGTAAGAGATATTCACTCTTCTTGGCCGGCTCCGCTTACGCGGTGCGGCAAAAGATGAAGACAGTTGTAAACTAGAAAGCGAGAGTTAAACTGGTCAACAAAAAGGTAAAAGATTTGGAGAGAGAGGTTTAGAGACTAAAAGAGATTGAACAGAAGCTTTTATTTGAAAATGAAAGATCCATGCAAATTGCAGAGAGTGAGGGAGTTAAACTGGTCAACAGCTAAATGACGTGAAGAGAGAGGTTGTGAAATTGAAAGAGACCGAACAAAAAAAGTCATTTGAAGGAGAAAGAACAATGCATATTGCAAAAATCGAAGACGTTCAACTGGTCAACAAACAGCTACATGACTTGAAGAGTGAGGTTGAGAGATTGAAAAAGATTGAACGGAAGTGGTTATTTGAAGGAGAAAGATCCACGCATATCGCAGAGAGTGAGGGAGTTAAAGTGGTCAACAAACAGCTAAACGACTTGAAGGGAGAGGTTGAGAAATTGAAAGAGATTGAACAGAAAATGTCATTTGAAGGAGAAAGAACAATGCATATTGCAAAAATCGAAGATGTTCAACTGGTCAACAAACACCTAAATGACTTGAAGGGAGAGGTTGGGAAATTGAAAGAGATTGAACAGAAAAAGTCATTGGAAGGAGAAAGAACAATGCATATTGCAAAAATCCAAGACGTTCAACTGGTCAACAAACAGCTAAATGACTTGAAGAGTGAGGTTGAGAGATTGAAAAAGATTGAACAGAAGTGGTTATTTGAAAAAGAAAGATCCACGCATATCGCAGAGAGTGAGGGAGTTAAAGTGGTCAACAAACAGCTAAATGACTTGAAGGGAGAGGTTGAGAAATTGAAAGAGATTGAACAGAAAAGGTCATTTGAAGGAGAAAGAACAATGCATATTGCAAAAATCAAAGACGTTCAACTGGTCAACAAACAGCTAAATGACTTGAAGAGTGAGGTTGAGAGATTGAAAAAGATTGAACAGAAGTGGTTATTTGAAAAAGAAAGATCCACGCATATCGCAGAGAGTGAGGGAGTTAAAATGGTCAACAAACAGCTAAATGACTTGAAGGGAGAGGTTGGGAAATTGAAAGAGATTGAACAGAAAAAGTCATTTGAAAGAGAAAGAACAATGCATATTGCAAAAATTGAAGACGTTCAACTGGTCAACAAACAGCTACATGACTTGAAGAGTGAGGTTGAGAGATTGAAAAAGATTGAACAGAAGTGGTTATTTGAAAAAGAGAGTGAGAGCCCCACTCACATAGAACACACACACGCCTACACATATTTGGGACTAAAAATGAGCTCCACAGGGAATTTCAACGTGGTTGTGAATGAACTGAGGGATAAAGCAAGGAGAGCTTTTTATGCCATTAAAAGAAGTATCAAATTAGACATACCAATTAGGATCTGGCTCAAAATATTCAAATCTGTCATTGAACCAATTGCACTATATGGCAGTGAAGTGTGGGGCCCGCTTACAAAAGAATTTGACAAATGGGACAAACACCCAATTTTAAGGCTGCATGCAGAACTCTGTAAGAGCATCCTGAGAGTCCAGAGGAAAATCCAAAACAAAGCATGCAGAGCAGAACTAAGCCAATTCCCCCTTCTGATTAATATACAAAAAAGAGCCACCAAATTTTATAATCATTTAAAAACAAGCCAACCCCACTCCTACCACTTCAATGCCCTCCAATGCCAGGAGGAAAACAGAAAGAAGAGTCCCCTTAGCCAGCTGTTTCTGAAACTACATTCACAAACCAATACCGACCCAATAAAACATCAGAACAGCACTCAGACAATCTGGCTCAACCAAATTATTACAAAACAAAAGGAAAATTATATCACCTATTGGAAAAACACCACAAAAAATCAAAATAAACTTCAATGCTATTTGGCCCTAAACAGACAGTATACGGTAGCAGACAATCTGACCACTGTGACTGATAGAAAACTTAAAAAAACACTAACTATGTACAGACTCAGTGAACACAACCTGACCATAGAAACAGGTCATCACAGACAGAACTGGCCATCCAGAGAGGACAGGTTGTGCTCCCTCTGCCCAGAGAGAGAGGTAGACACAGAGCAACATTTTCTCCTACGCTGCAAAAACTATGTTGATATTCGAGAAATATTTTCCCCAAAATTTATAACCCAAATTGAATACTTTGAGAGGACAACTGAAACTGAGAAAATGCAGCTTATTCTAGGAGAAAAACCTAGTTGTGCTATATTAGCAGCAAAATATGTAGCTTCCTGCCACACTCGAAGGGACAACAAACTTAATAACGTATCAGGATAATGAATCTACAGTAATACCTGTATCCTTCCCCCTACTTACCTGTAACTGTGATCGTTGTTGTTCACTGTTCTGTTTTCATTTATTTATTATTTGTTTGTTTCTATAATTTTATAATATATTATATGTTTGTTTCTATAATATATATATATATATATTGATGTTTGCTTTGGATGTAGTAACACATTCCATGCCAATAAAGCCATTTGAATTTAATTTAATTGAGAGCGACATACAAAATGAGAAAGAACGAATGAGAATGGAGAAGGGACCAAAACAGACTGAAAAAGTAGATGCAAGACAGAAAGAGGTTAAGCAAGAAGTGGAACGAAAGAGACAGAGAATGAAGACAGGAACGCAACAGAGAAAGATGGCAAGAGAGAGCGGGAGAAACAGATACAGATGAAGGAGGAGGAAAGAGAGAGATAGAAGGAGATGGAGGAGATGGAAAGACTAAGAGAGAGTATGAAGACAGAAAAGCTACAGATAAAGACGGCAAGAGAGCGAGAGCGAGAGAAAGAGATACAGAGTGAGGAGGAAAGGGAGAGACAAAAGAAAATGGAGATGGAAAGAGAGAAACAGAGAGAGAGACAAAAGGAAATGGAGGGGATGAAAAGAGAGAGACAGAAGGAGATGGAGGAGACGGAAAGAGAGATTATGAGAGAGAAGCGTAACATTATGAGCTCCTGATTTTACTTTGTATTTTGTAGTTTTTGAAGTGGACAGACATTCTAAATTTCCACAAAAACTGAATAGAAGTCAAACCCCTACAACATCCTTCAAGGATTTAATAACCGAAGACTATTTACTGATAGAATGACAATAAAACCAGTCTAAAAAGGAATCTCCAACTAGCTACCCCAGCCACCAAGCCACAGAACATCTAGCAACTACCCAGCTAGCTAACATCAGAAAAAGGACAAAACCATCACAGTCTGCAACTTTAAAAAGTGAATATCCAAGACGAACACCAAGAAAACAACGGGAGACAATAGTAAGCTACTTTTAAACAACCCCCCCCTCCCTTTTTTTTCTTTTTCAAATGAGTACAGGTACAGCCGATACTCATTTGCCCCTCCCCCGCCACCAGGCAGCAACATAACAGCATAGTAACAGCATAGCAACGGAAAAAAACAACTGTCCAATATGGAGATACTCCCCCTTTACACTGAGACCATTCCTATAGATTAGCCCACAGAAGCAAAAAATTAAAATGCACGCAAACAATACAAACAGAAACTTCTGAAGGAAAAACCTGAGACTCTGTCTGCAGACCTTTTTAAAAATGGAGATGTCAGCAACCTGATTCTTTTCTCAGAACAGCCAACTGCATGGCACCGTGCAGTGAAAGACCACTACCGCTCAGTCAAAAAGGAGGGAATATGTAACGGATGGAAAGTAAAAATCAAAGAGACAGACGACCCAGACAATGTCACAACAACTGTCAACCTCTAGAAAAATGGGACCATTCTAACACAGGGATACCTGAGACAGTTTCAGAAGGAGCCCAACAAGAGAAGCCCAGTTCAAGAGAAACCCTTCCCACCCTGAGTGAGACAGAGAACAATCCCACTCCAGGCTGCTCCACAAACACAGAACAAACCCCTGAGGAGAGAGACCCCCCGAACTCAGAACAGACACAGCCCTCTCTACACAATATCATCAACGACCTAACAAAGAAGATTGCCCTGATGGAAGTAGAACAGGTACTACTCAGAGAGAAGGTGAACACACAGCCTAAAACAGACATCTCACAGAAGACAAACAAAGGTGACTGTGACCCCACAACACAACTGAAAAACGTACAACAGGAGAGAGAGAAACACAAGAGAGAAATAACAGAGCTCAGAGCAGAGGAGAGATAACTACAGCGAGACATGAAGAACTGTAAGACAGAGATAACCACACTCAAACAACAGCTGCAAGACAGAGAAAGGGAATCATATTCCTTAAAAACCAAACTGGACACCCATCTAAAAACCTGCCTAAAAACCAGAGAGGAACACATTACCACCAACCAAATCTGTACAACCCAGCCAGGACCTCCAACCACTTCAATACCACTCAGCCCACACACCCAAACTCCAACAGCCCCTAACCCCCCTTGTACCCTACCCACCCAATCCCCAAAACCAACCAACACCCCCTCTACCCCACCCACCCCTTCCCCAAAACCAACCAACGCACCCTCTGCCCCACCGACACCAGCCCCAAAATCTACCAGCCCTTACCCTACTCCCTCTAAATCAGAGGACAGACAAGCTGACATCATCCTGCTGATGGACTCAAATGGTAAATTTATTCAAGAGAATAAACTCTTCCCTCATCAAAAAACAAAGAAATTGTGGTGTCCAACAACCCAAAGTGCAATGGAGCTCCTCAGTGAGGCCCAACTGAGATCTCCAAGCCACATTATAATACAAACTAGGGCCAACGACCTGCGGGCACAGCAAGAGACAGTGGCCACATCACTAAGGGGGGTAATAGAAAAAGCCACCTCCACCTTCCCCAACACAAAAATAGTGGTGTCCACCCTTCTCCCAAGAACAGACTTCCACCCAAACACCATCCAGCGCATCAACGCCAGCCTTTCCAGAGACTGTGCACTGAAACCAAATGTACACCTGGCCCATCATCCTACTCTAAACTTAGACCACCTCTACGACCATGCACATCTGTACAAGGAGGTGGTCCCCACCTTCGCCAAGACATTGAAAGATGTGGCCCTGGGACGTCAGATCACTACATCCCACAAGACCAGCAGAGCACCCCCCATGCCACCAAGACCAACCCAACACTCTAACAGATCAACACCCAGAACCCCCTGGCACAGAGAGGAGTACCACTGACCACACAACCTCCCACCCACAGCTCAACCAAAACCCCCTCCAACCAACTCCAGATATGAGCTTTACACAGCCAAACCTGCACCACCCCCCTCAAAACACCCACCCATGCAACAGGAGC
The DNA here is from genome assembly GCA_016801175.1 of Esox masquinongy. Classification (NCBI taxonomy): domain Eukaryota; kingdom Metazoa; phylum Chordata; class Actinopteri; order Esociformes; family Esocidae; genus Esox; species Esox masquinongy. The sequence continues at coordinate 6,860 of JACXGI010008215.1, forward strand.
CTCACACAAAGACTGAGCTACGCAGAGACAGTGATCAAAACAACACAACTAGCTCCTGTACAGACCAACATCCACCCAAATACCCAGACTCCCACCCACACATCCCAAAAACTAGAAGATGTATTACATCAGATGGTAAACCTACTTTGCTCTCGCCTAATGCACCAGGAAAAGATAATAATAATAATAACGTATGCACTTATACATGTATGCATACACACACATTTCTATTATTCATTTTAATCTAAATAATACATAAAATGTGTTCAAAGATTCTCATAATACCACTTAAAAGGTTGATAATTGTATTCACCAAACAATTTAGCTTTTATAAAATTATACATCTCTGTTTTCCAGTAATTGTAATTAATTCTGAATGTCTGTCTCACCTTAAACACTGCAAATATAATCCTGAAATCTATGGATTCTAAATCATTCACCATCTCATGCTGGAACATCCAAGGTTTAAGATTGGCTCTTGGACTTAAGAGCAGAAATCCAGATTTTATCAGAGAAGTAAAAGATTCAGATATTATTGTTTTACAGGAAACACGGAGCAGGGAAGATGGGCCCACTGGCTGTCCATTAGGGTACAGGGAGATTGTTGTCCCATCCACAAAATTAAGAGGAGTCACACAGGGCAGAAATTCAGGAGGAATGTTGATTTGGTTCAAAATAGAGCTGGCACACTCAAATGAACTAACAAAGACAGGAGATTTTTTTGTTTGACTAAAAATCAAAAAGGAGAGCTTCATTCTAGAAGAGGAGATAACTATCAAGCTCAGGGAATTGTACTGATCTGTTGGGATCTAAATGCTAGAACCGGAGAAGATACAGACACCTTAGACACACAGAGGGACAAAGACATAAATATCAACTTTCCCCTCCCTTCACATCCTCCCAGAAGGAACTTTGACAAAATCAAAAACAAAAATGGGAGAGAACTACTGCAGCTCTGTCGAACGCTGGGTCTATACATAGTTGATGCAAGACTACGAGGGGACTCCTTTGGCCGTTATACATACAGCTCACCTCTTGGCAGTAGTACTGTAGACTATGTAATCACAGACCTTGATCCAGTATCTCTCAGAGCATTCACAGTCAGCCCACTAACACCACTATCAGACCATTGCAAAATCACTGCATATCTAAAAAGAAAGGCCCCATAAACTACACAAGGCTAATCCGCCGTACAGATGGACTAATGATAGTCTCAAAAACTACCAAAGAGCAATTAACAATGAGCAGATTCAAATCCTCCTAGACAATTTTTTGGCCCACACATATCCTCACAACAAGAATGGAGTTAATCTGGCTGTACAAAACATAAATAAAATATTTGACAAATTGGCATCATTATCCAATTTAAAAAAGACACCTAAATACAGTAAAAAGATAAACAACCACAAATTGTTTGATTGAGTGCAAATCTATAAGGACAAAACTCAGAACAGAGAACCAGACAACCAAGATCTGCGCAAACATTACTGGGATACACTAAAGGAATACAAACATACTCTCAGAACAAAACAAGAAAAACACATCAAACATCAACTAATTGAAATGGAAGAATCTATTGACTCAAACTATTTCTGGCAAAATTGGAACTCTAAACAAACCTGATCGAGAAGAGCTGGCTATACAAAATGGTGACATATGGAAGAACCACTTTGAAGAACTATATAGAAACATAACAATGAATTCAAAAAAAAAGAAATTTACCAACAACTCCTAAAACTTGAATGTGCCATCAAAGATAACCAGAATCCAATAGATTTCCCAATAACAGAAACTGAAATATTAGGAAAAAATACAGGCCCTTAAACTCAAAAAAGCTTGCGGTACGGATGGGATACCAAACAAAATGATAAAATGCACCTATCATAAATTCAACACTGCCATACTTAAACTTTTTAACAAAGTCCTGAGTGTAGGCTATTTCCCAGACACCTGGAGCCAAGGACTAATAACACCCATTTTTAAGAACAGAGACAAATTTGATCCCAACAACTACCGAGGCATTTGCGTCAACAGCAACCTGGGCAAACTATTCTGTGCCATCATAAACAGCAGGTGAACACAATGTCCTGAGCAATAGTCTGATTGGATTCCTACCAAATCACTGAACCTCAGACCATATTTATACCCTTCACACCCTCATAGATAAACATGTAAATCAAAATAAAACAAAGATTTTCTCCTGCTTCATAGATTTTGAAAAAGCATTTGACTCAATTTGGCATTAAGGAATTTTTCTAAAACTAATTGAGAGTTGGGTAGGAGGAAAAACATATGATATTATCAAAGCAATGTACACAAATAACAAATGTGCAGTCAAAATTGGAGATAAACACACAGAATTATTTTCTCAAGGACATGGTGTTAAACAAGGAAACAACTTAAGCTCAAGCCTATTTAACATCTACATCAATGAACTGACTCTAATGCTTGAACAATCAACAGCCCTGAGACTCACTCTAAACGACACAGAAATAAAATGCCTCCTGTATGCAGATGATCTGGTTCTACTGTCACCAACAAAAGAGGGCCTACAGCATCATTTAGATACACTACATCAGTTCTGTCAGACCTGGGCACTGATAGTCAACCTAAAAAAGACAAAGACCATATTTCAAAAAAGATCCAGATGTCAAGAAAACAGATATACTTTCTTATTAGGCCCCACTCACATAGAACACACACACGCCTACACATATTTGGGACTAAAAATGAGCTCCACAGGGAATTTCAACCTGGCTGTGAATGAACTGAGGGATAAAGCAAGGAGAGCTTTTTATGCCATTAAAAGAAGTATCAAATTAGACATACCAATTAGGATCTGGCTCAAAATATTCAAATCTATAATTGAACTAATTGCACTATATGGCAGTGAAGTGCGGGGCCCGCTTACAAAAGAATTTGACAAATGGGACAAACACCCAATTTTAAGGCTGCATGCAGAACTCTGTAAGAGCATCCTGAGAGTCCAGAGAAAAACCCCAAACAAAGCATGCAGAGCAGAACTAAGCCAATTCCCCCTTCTGATTAATATACAAAAAAGAGCCACCAAATTTTATAATCATTTAAAAACAAGCCAACACCACTCCTACCACTACAAAGCCCTCCAATGCCAGGAGGAAAACATAGAGAAGAGCCCCCTTAGCCGACTGATTCTGAAACTACATTCACAAACCAATACCGACCCAATAAAACATCAGAACAGCACTCAGACAATCTGGCTCAACCAAATTATTACAAAACAAAAGGAAAATTATATCACCTATTGGAAAAACACCACAAAAAAATCAAAGCAAACTTCAATGCTATTTGGCCCTAAACAGACAGTCTGCTACTGTATACTATCTGACTACTGTGACTGATAGAAAACTTAGAAAAACACTGACTATGTACAGACTCAGTGAACACAACCTGACCATAGAAACAGGTCATCATAGACAACTGGCTGCCCAGAGAGGACAGGTTGTGCTCCCTCTGCCCAGAGAGAGAGGTAGACACAGAGCAAAATATGCGAGAAATATTTTTCCCAAAATGTAAAACCCAAATTGAATACTTTGAGAGGACAACTGAAACTGAGAAAATGCAGATTTTTCTAGGAGAAAAACCTAGTTGTGCTATATTAGCGGCAAAATATGTAGCTTGCTGCCACACCCGAAGGGACAACAAACTTAAGAATGTATCAGGATAATGAATCTACAGTAATACCTGTATCCTTTCCTATAATTTTAATATATATTGATGTTTGCTTTGGCAATGTATGTAGTAACACATTCCATGTCAATAAAGCCATTTGAATTGAATTGAATTGAATTGAATTGAAAGAGAGAGACAGAGAGTGAGACAAAAGGAAATGGAGGAGGAAAGAGAGAGACAGAAAATGAAGACAGAGCTGCGACAAAAAGAGATGGCAAGAGAGAAAAGAGAGCAGGAGAAAGAGATACAGAGAGAGACAGAAGGAGATGGAGGAGACGGAAAGAGAGAGACAAAGGAAAATGGGGGAGATGGAAAGAGAGAGACAGAGAGAGAAAGAGAATGAGTGTGAAAAGATTGTGAAAGAGATTGAGGAAAAGCCGAAAGAGATTGAGGAAGCGGAGGACAGAAGGTCAAAAGTAAAAATGAATGATGTAGTAGCTATTATAAAATCAAAAGGACTGGAACAGCATCAGAGGCGTAGAGAAAAGAGCCTACAAAAGTTCAAGGTGGATCGAGAACAGAGATAAAGAGGAACAACAACTCAGGAGGGAGAAAGAGGAAAGACTTCAGGCGATGATAAGAAATCAGGAAGGGGCAAGACAGCAAAAAGTGCTGGATATACAAAGAGAGAACACGCCAGATACATAGCTTCAGTCAGAGTAAAACAGAAAATAATTGAGGACCCTGCCCCTTCCGATAAGAGTCCCATGGGGAGAGCTTGCACACTATTGTGGCTTTGGGACTTTTTATTTTATGTTTTTTACTTTTTTCGCGGCCAATGCACTTAATAGACCGACTGCCTGATTTATATGTCTTGCGGGCTCTTGCCCTACAGAGTGGATGTGAGGTAGTTGTCAATAATAATCTATATTTGTCAATTATCAATGTACTATTTTTGGTCAAAACAGCATCATTAAGCAAAAGCTAAAATAAATAGTTGAATAAACTAGGTGTGTAATAAGGTGATTGCATTCCTCTGATTTCCTGTGTTCTACGTGCCATCTCAAATCCTGGTTAATGTAGGCCTAGTGTAGTTCACCGTTCTTATTTCTTCTCTTATAAGGATGGTTTTCCGGGATTTTTCTCTCCCTTCCGGGCTTCCCCTGGTAACCCCCATGTTTCACGTCAAATCGCTACAAACTGTAGGCAAGTCCCCCAGGCAAAGTCTGCAGAAGTGCAGACTTACTAAAAGGGTGCATCAAGGGCTCAAAATGTCTGCGAGAGAGTCCTCGCGCACATGACGATTTGACAGTGGGACAGCCCTAAGCCCTCACAGACGTAGCGAGAACGCGCTTCAAAGTCCGTGAGTCTGGACATTGGGATTGGGCCAATGAGTAGGCAGTACTAGTTAGCTAGCAACATATTTTGCATCATTAAGACATTTTAGACGCTTTTTTCTCACCAGTAGCCAACAGCCAGAAAGAATAATGAGTAAATAATCATCGATTTCCTTTTCAGAAATAAAGACAGACAATAAAGTGTTGAACTTTGGTTTCTCTAGAGAAACATTGGCCAAAAAGTTACTCAGAGAGAGAGAGAGAGCGCAAGAAGCAAATGCAGAAGTAGGGAAGGAGAGGAACTGATTTGACGATTAACTATCTTGCTAGGCTAAACACGATTCCACTGTCACAATAGCAAGTAAAAAAAAAAGTAAAGACATCAGCATATATGCTCTCATTGTTTACTGCTGACATCTACTCAGCACAACAGGCTGGCAAAAGGGGGCATTGCCCCTCCAGACAGAATCTGCCCCCCCCCCAGTTTTGTTTCCCCAGAAACACTGCAAATGGTATTTGAATTAGATATGCCCCCTAATTTATAAGAAAGCCCCCTCAGTCATTTCATCCTGCAGCCAGGCCTTCTCGCTTTTCTAGCAAAATCTAGCAGAATCTCTAATGGCATACTACATTGCCTACTACTCACTGCAAGTACGTACTTCACGGGTGATGTTTAGTATATAGTAAGGTAGTATGCTAGTATTGAGACCGATTGGCACATAATACCTTGTCATTAAAATTGCGTCTTATTAGATCGCTTTGTCGAGCATCACGACAAGTTTGAATATGTAGCTAGTAGACACCATTAAACATTGTGTAAAATTGACTTAAGTTTTTCATGAATAGTTTAGTTTTATTACAAATAGCATCTATGAACTGTATGGATTTTACCACTGGCCATTTTAATAGCTTACAAACCAGTAATACTGGTATCTTAGTACTTGGAATAGTTATAGGCTTAAGAATTGAGCCCATGGTAGCGAGACTGATGACACTGCTCTTTTATTGCACCAGGGGTTGTGGTCTATATTACCCCAAAAAAGCATGCATGGATGTATACTTTGAAAATCCACCAGAAATAGTAGACCATCTGGGTAATTTTGGCATACTATTTTCAGTGTACTATGGTTTGGGACATACTAATCTTCTGACATACTAATCTTACTTACTATATAGTATGCAATTTGAAATTCGTACCTATTTTCACACGCTCTGGCAATCGCCAGCTTCTCGCTGCCAGGTATCCCACACGGCCCCACGCATACAGTCACATGACTCCACAGACAATGAATGGTAGCTGAATTTAGTGGACAGGGCACATCCCTGTATGAAATTATTCATAGGTGGTGGACATGTAAATCAAATGTATTTTTGAGCTCTCGTCTACAGTGACGTGCGGTCTGGGTAGGCACTGCCTACCTTGGGGTTTTGAAAGAATTAAAATTGTTGTGTGACAAATACTTTTTTTTTCTGTAGTGATTATTGATGTGTCAACTGAAATTTAATTTTCATAATTCCATAATTCCAAATGTTGTTTCTATTCTGTGGATTTATTTACAAGAAATATGTGCAGGGGCAGTGTATTGGCTAAACGCTTTCCACCATTCCCGCTCTCTAACGTTTGCAGGCTCTGCTCATAAAGGTGGGAGCCAAAAGCACTGCTTTTCCAAGCTCTTTTCCACTTAATCTTTTGAAGAACACATTTTTCAATATACATCAGGTTTGAAGTTCCTATGAAAATTATTGAAAAAGATATTGAAGATATCCCAAAGTAAACGTGTTCCGATTGATTATTAGTAAATCTATAATTACTTTTTTCACCAAAACAAAGCTTGAACAAGTAGGCCCCCTATTTTTTGAATAATATACATCATGTTTGAAGTTCCAATGACAATCATTGAAAAAGATATAGAAGAAATACCGAATTAAACTTGTTTCCATTGATTGATTGATTATTAATAAATCCATAATTACTTTTTTCACCAAAACAAAGCTTGAACAAGTAGGCCAGGTATTTATAGAATAATATACATCAAGTTTGAGGTTCCTATGACAATCACTGAAAAATATATCGAAGAAATACCAAATTAAACATGTTTCCATTGATTTATTGATTATTAATAAATCCATAATTACTTTTTTCACCAAAACAAAGCTTCACCCAGTAGGCCACCTATTTTTAGAATAATATACATTGGGATTGAAGTTCTTATGACAAATATTGAAAAAGATATTGAAGAAATACCTAATTAAACGTATTTCCATTTATTTATTGATTATTAATAAATCAATAAAGAGTTTTACACTGAAACAAAGCTTGACCAAGTAGGCCACCTATTTTTGGAATGATATACATCAGGTTTGAAGTTCCTTTGACAATCATTGAAATATATATTTAAGATAGAAACATTTGAATGGGTTTTATTGATTATTAATAAATCAATAAAGACTTTTTCCACCAAAACAAAGCTTGAACAAGTAGGTCAGCTATTTTTAGAATAAAATACACCAGAAGTCTCTTTGACAATCATTGAAAAAGATATTGAAGAAAAACAGAATTAAACAAGCTTCCATTGATTTATTGATTAGTGATAAATCAATAAAGATCTTTTTGACAATATGAAATGTGGTATAGTATTTAGCATGTGGATTGATGTTGATGAGAGTCTGTAATGATACTATATTCATCTTCTGACATTTCGGCAATTACATGGTTTACTCTTTTACCTCGGTCCCAAAATGTGGAGCCTGAACGGAGGAACGAATGTGAATGTCTGTTGAACCTCGGTCTATAGGGCTAGCTTGTAGCTCTTGGCAAATGGTCACAGAACAATAAACTTATAGCTAAAGAAACACTAAACTTATCTCGCTACCTCTCGCTAGTTACTATAGTAATAAATCGTTCTGAATGAGTCGACTAGTCGAACAGAAATCCCAAGGGTAGTCTTGACGAAAGTAAATGCCCATCAAGTAGTTAGTAACAGACCGTTCTGCCTAAGCTCACTTGGAGGAAGTTTTTAAGGGGCTAGTTCTAATATCCACCAGAACTGTTTTATTTTAGGCTTCCTATAACGTAGCTACTGAAGGTTGTAGCCAGCGAAGTTTTTGTCTGTCCTGAACAAATCCTAAGGCATAATGTGTTTTGATGGTGACTGAGTCGAACGCGGGACCTGTTGTTCCGTAGTCCGCGTCTCTAACGACTACGCTATTTAACAGGGGTCGGTCGGTCGGTGGGTCAGTCAGTTGCTCTTCTAGGCCGGCTCCGCTTACGCGGTCAGGCAAAAAGCACGTCACGTCATCTTTCAGATGTTCGTTTGAATACCATTTCAAGACTTTCAAAGTCATAGAGCATTTGATCTTGCCTGCCTGGCATGCTAGATGGGTAGGGTTTGCCATTTTAGGTGTTTTCTATTGTACAATTAAGACAAGTAAAAAATCATGCAAATAACAAAAGTCTCTAACAATCAGTCCAATCATAGTGGCCTAAGGACTTGCTGGGTTGCACAACTTTCAACATCAAATACATGTGATAGTTTTTATCTTTCTATAATTGAGCTGCAGTCTCTGCCCCCGACATTGTCTGTGTGACAATTAATGGATCTGCGAGTTGTAGTGGCTCGTGAAGTATTTAGTCCGCAAAGCACTGGCGTAGCTATCGGGGGTGTGGCTTTACCAGGTCCCGTGGTGGGTGGGGGGCCCGTGCTTGGCCTTTATAGTAAATCTTTTTTTGTATTTTTATTTTATATTGTGTTTTTATATGTGGTTATCATAATCAGACATCGGCTGTGAGGTTAATCTACGCCAGGGTCGGCTTTATATGCGTTTGGGGGGGGCTGCACCCTGGGCCCGGCGTCACCACGCTACGCCAGTGCTGCGAAGTATTTTGCCCGCTACTCGTGTTCCAGTAGTTGTAGACTTACGTTACCCCCTTTCTGATGCACGTACAGTTGCTATTTCTGTGAAACTTAGTGTGGTAGACAGTTGGCTCAAAATATTTCTTCAAGCACCTAAACCGAGGCAAACACCAGGAAAGCACCCAATTCGTCCACCACAAGTACCAAATGCCAATCTATCAGATGCTAAAAAGGCATACGAGGCGAAAAGAGTAAGATTCATCCCGACCTAGTCAGAAGAGTTTCCCTGGATTCGAAATGACACTGTGGTGCTCGACGTGTCGGGATTTCCCTGCTAATGCAGACACGTCAGTCAGCTAATCGAAATTAATTTAAACAATTCTAGCTAGCTAATAATGTTGTTAATGGACTAGGCCTCTGTTATTTAGCCACTAATAAGTTACATTGATTAGCCAGTTGTGCAAAAATCTAGCAAAAGAAATTGGCATGACAAATTCATTTAAACAATTATTATGGGTATGGCATAGTACAGCCAAATATTTCTCAATATTGACTGATGGGGCAAGAGACTCTGCAACACTTGAAAATGACAAGTCTATGTCAGGTCATAACTATGTCAGGTCATTTGTACACTCAGTTATTAAATTGACAGTTATTATCACGGCTGTGGTGGTAGGACACAGGCGCAGAGAAGAAAGGGTGGTAGTAATCCATGTTTTAATGAAAAAAGAAACAAAACAATAGCAGCAACCAGTGACGTTGGGCAGTATGTACAAACATAAAACCAAAATGAACCACACTGGATGTGGCCAAACATGAACATAAGTAGGATCCCCAATTGGAGGTAACGATCTACACCTGCCTCCAATTGGGGAGACCAAAATGGATAGAGGTGCCTAGAGGCACCACCTGCTGTCCTGTCCTGACTATGACCCCAGCCCAGCGCAGAGATGGCTAGGGGCATAGCCAGGACGTGACAGTACCACCCCCCCCAAGGCGCGGGCTCCTGACCGCAAGACCGGGAATAACCCAGTGGGGGGTGGGCGGGACGACGACACCCGGACAGGCGGAGGCTAAGCACCCGGAGCCGCCGGCACAGGCCGGGGAGGCGGAGCTGCTGGCACAGGCCGGGGAGGCGGGGCCCCCGGCACAGGCTGGGAGGCGGGGCCGCTGGGACAGGCCGGGGAGGCGGGGCTGCCGGGACAGGCAGGGGAGGCGGGGCCGCCGGGACAGGCAGGGGAGGCGGGGCCGCCGGGACAGGCAGGGGAGGCGGGGCCGCCGGGACAGGCAGGGGAGGCGGGGCCGCCGGAACTGCAGAGGGCGGCACTGCGGCCGGAACTGGAGAGAGCGGCACTGCGGCCGGAACTGGAGAGAGTGGCGGCGGCCAGTCCTCGGCGGGCGGCCATTGGGCAGCAGGGGGCGCTGGCCGCGGCTCCAGGGCAGCAGGGGGCGCTGGGAACACCCGGCGCCTTGGGGCTGGCACCGGACGTGAGCAAGGCGTTGGCTGCTCCAAGCTGGCCGGGGCTCTGCCACTGGTGGTAAGAACCGGTACGGCGGATCCTTGAAGCCCCACCAGTCCTCACTCCTTCCGACATCCAGGAAGGCCTCCACCGGCCCCACCAGAGGTTTTCCCCAACTTCTTGGAGCTGGCACTGGGCATGGCTGGGGCACCTCGATCACCCCCCACGTGAGCGGCGGCGGCAAGGGCTCGTCGTCCCACCCCTCCGGGGGTGGCAGCCTCGGGGTCCTCCGCCTGCCCCCATAGCACCCCCCCAAAAATTTCTTGGGGCTGATTCACTGTGGGTTGGTGACGTCGCCTCAGTCGACGTCTCCTGCGGGGTCGGCGCTAGGCTGGCCAGGTGTTCAGTGGGGGACGGTAGGGGTTCTCCTCCTCCTCGGTCTCGCTGTCGGGCCAACCAAGAAGTTCCCCTACCATCCATCTCTGCTGTGTCTCTAGTTGGTGGTTCATTCTGTCACGGCTGTGGTGGTAGGACACAGGCGCAGAGAAGAAAAGGTGGTACTAATCCATGTTTTAATAAAAAGGAAACAAAACAATAGCAGCAACCAGTGACGTTGGGCAGTATGTACAAACATAAAACCAAAATGAACCACACTGGGTGTGGCCAAACATTGAACATAAGTAGGATCCCCAATTGGAGGCAACGATCTACACCTGCCTCCAATTTGGGAGACCAAAATGGATAGAGGTGCCTAGAGGCACCACCTGCTGTCCTGTCCTGACTATGGCCCCAGCCCAGCGCAGAGATGGCTAGGGGCATAGCCAGGACGTGACAGTTATTTTCAAATTGCATCTGTCAGTAGTTGTCAATAGTTTTTTTTACTGGTAAATGTTTTTGTTTTGGACAAGTACATTCAGCGGTTGGACAAGTAAAAATTCAGTCTCACTTGCCCGAACGACAAGACCTGAAATTGGTAATTTTTAATAAAATAATTGTTTTATGATTTATTTTTCTTTGAAAAAATTTCCTCCAATTTAAGGTTAGAGTCGTTATATTTTTTTAGTGTAAGATCAAGCTGATGAACAGCAAATACATTTCTTCCCAGCCTTTTTTGTGTCATATTTACCTAGACTGTCAATAATCACAATAGTTATAGACGGCACTGTATGTGTGAAATGAGTAAAATCGCTATAATACCTCAGTTAGTCAATAAATTCAGAGTTTGTAAGCAACAGGTTTTGATGACAAGTCAGGAAATTCACAACACTGCCAGTTTTACAAACAGTGTTCAAAAGTCATGGACTGTCTTCAGGGTATCTAGCATTTGGGTACTACATTAGTTAATGCTATTAAAATATGCACCATCTTGGTTATACTTGGCTCTCATCAGCTGTACAATATTGTTTTTAATAATATCTATTACTCTAGTTATATCTATTAAAATAATGTATTGGTCATATTATAACAAATGTAACATTTTAATTCAGCAAGAAACAGATAGATTAAAGCTGAGGCAGATAGTCATTGTGACTCAGAGACCACGACTGGCCTGGAACGACAAACTGATTGAGACGAAGCGAGAGGAGACAGAGAAAAAACAAGATTGGAGAGACAAGGAATAAATGAGAAAGTAAAACAGGACAAGGAAACGATAAAAGCACTGACACAAGACATTAAGAGATTGAGAGAGATTAAACCAGAAATGTCTTCTAAAAAAGATGATGACATTTGTAAACTAGAAAGCGAGAGTTAAACTGGTCAACAAAAAGGTTCTCCAAAAAGTTTGGAGAGAGAGGTTGAGAGACTGAAAGAGATTGAACAGGAAAGGTCATTTGAAGGAGAAAAAAACATGCATATCGCAAATATTGAAAAAGTTAAACTGGTCAACAAACAGCTAAATGACTTGTAGAGAGAGGTTGTGAAATTGAAAGAGACCGAACAAAAATCATTTAAAAAAGAAAGAATCATTTAGATTGCAGAGAGTGAGGAAGTTAAAATGGTCAACAAAAAGGTGCAAGAAATTCATATAAAGGTTCAACTGGTCAACAAACAGCTAAATGACTTGAAGAGTGAGGTTGAGAGATTGAAAAAGATTGAACAGAAGTGGTTATTTGAAAAAGGAAGATCCACGCATATCGCAGAGTGTGAGGCAGTTAAAATGGTCAACAAACAGCTAAATGACTTGAAGGGAGAGGTTGAGAAATTGAAAGAGATTGAACAGAAAAGGTCATTTGAAGGAGAAAGAACAATACATATTACAAAAATCGAAGACGTTCAACTCGTCAACAAACAGCTAAACGACTTGAAAGGAGAGGTTGAGAAATTGAAAGAGGTTGAACAGAAAAGGTCATTTGAAGGAGAAAGAACAATGCATATTGCAAAAATCGAAGCTGTTCAACTGGTCAACAAACAGCTAAACGACTTGAAGAGAGAGGTTAACAGTTTGAAAGAAGACAATGACAACTAAATAAATATATGAAAGAACACTTGAAGGTGCAAAAAAAGCACATAAAAGACAGAATGAAAGAATTAAACAAGTTAACCAACATTTACTACAGCTAGACAAAGAAATAGTGACAATTAAAGAAGAGATTCGATTGGATGAGAGGACTGGTTTAGAGAGAATAGGTGATGGAAACATAGAGACAAAGAAAGATAGAAGAGAAAAAGACATTAAACAAAGCATGGAGAAAGAGATGGAGATGAACCAAAAACAATCTGAATTGGAGGAAAACTTTAAGACAATCAAGCAACAGATGGTAGAATTTGAGAAAGTGAATAACTCTCCTAAAGCAACCGTGAGATATAAAGGTGGAAATGATAAAGATAAGTGGGGAGGGGTTGGACAGAACCAACTGGACATGAAGGAGGAGGAAGCAGAGAGTGAGAGCGACATACAAAATGAGAAAGAACGAATGAGAATGGAGAAGGGACCAAAACAGACTGAAAAAGTAGATGCAAGACAGAAAGAGGTTAAGCAAGAAGTGGAAAGAAAGAGACAGAGAATGAAGACAGAAAAGCAACAGAGAAAGATGGCAAGAGAGAAGAGAGAGCGGGAGAAAGATATAGAGAGAGGAGGAGGAAAGAGGGACAGAAGGAGATGGAGGAGACGGAAAGACTGAGACAGAGTATGAAGACAGATAAAGATGGCAAGAGAGAGAGAGAGCGAGAGAAAGAGATACAGAGTGAGGAGGAAAGGGAGAGACAAAAGAAAATGGAGATGGAAAGAGAGAAACAGAGAAAGAGACAAAAGGAAATGGAGGAGATGGAAAGAGAGAGACAGAAGGAGATGGAGGAGATGGAAAGAGAGAGACAGAAAGAGATGGAGGAGATGGAAAGAGAGAGACAGAGAGTGAAATCAGAGAAGCTACAGATAAAGATTGCAAGAGAGAAGAGAGAGTGGGGGGAAAGATACAGAGTGAGGAGGAAAGGGAGAGACAAAAGGAAATGGTGGATGTGGAAAGAGAGACAGAGAGTGAGACAAAAGGAAATAGAGGAGGAAAGAGAGAGACAGAAAAGACAGAGCAGCGACAAAAAGATAGCAAGAGAGGAAAGAGAGCAGAAGAAAGAGATACAGAGAGAGAAGGAAAGAGAGAGACAGAAGGAGATGGAGGAGACGGAAAGAGAGAGACAAAAGGAAATGGGGGAGATGGAAAGAGAGAGACAGAGAGAGAAAGAGAATGAGTGTGAAAAGATTGTGAAAGAGATTGAGGAAAAGCCGAAAGAGATTGAGGAAGCGGAGGACAGAAGGTCAAAAGTAAAAATGAATGATGTAGTAGCTATTATAAAATCAAAAGGACTGGAACAGCATCAGAGGTGTAGAGAAAAGAGCCTACAAAGGTTCAAGGTGGATCGAGAACAGAGCGAACAGAGAGAAAGAGAACAACAACTCAGGAGGGAGAAAGAGGAAAGACTTCAGGCGATGATAAGAAATCAGGAAAGGGCAAGACAGCAAAAAGTGCTGGATATACAAAGAGAGAGAGAGAACACGCCAGATACATAGCTTCAGTCAGAGTAAAACAGAAAATAATTGAGGACCTTGCCCCTTCCAATAAGACTCCCATGGGGAGAGCTTTTGGCTGGCTGCATACGAAGTTTGGACTGAAGAACCTCAGAAAGAAGCTTCTGAAAAATGAAAGGAAGCCCTTGTTAGTCATGGAAGCCATTCAGAGGTCAATATTTTTTTTACACTGTTATACGTACGACAGCTTTAGAAAAAAATGTGATATTTTATGTCTAAATGTGATAAGGTTAGGTACTGCAGAGTGTAACACATTTGTAAAAGTTGAAATACTACTTAAATTCTTTCCAGTTTTTGTGTTATGTTGTGTTATGTGTTTTGGAAATACTGACCCAATACTTTCCTGTTTCTGTGCTGTCTTTTCAAAGGAACTCAGACCAGTCTTAATACAGCTACTGCCATGATGAATGAAGCCCCCATGATGTCATTGTCATTTTTGCTTGAAACCATTGCATATATAATAAAATAGAAATGAATTATTATGTGTGTGATTATTTACTGAAAGCACTGGGATTATGTTGGTTAAAAACAATGTCACCCAGCGATTTAGGAGATAAAATAGCTCCCAATAAAGTTTGATGACACACATTTAGAGGCACAGGGCCTGCCATGAAGATCTGTGTTTAAGGGTTAAGTGTGTTGAGAACAGAGCCTAACATTGGTGGACCAGTAGATGCAAGGTTGCTGTTTCAATCCCTGGACAGAGATGACCAGTTTTTCATGATGTAATTTGTTTTTTGCAAAACACCCTTTTCACTTATTGCAATAATATATATTTTTGAAAACGCTTGTAGCACTACAGTGTCAACTATTTCATAATTTCTATACATAAACAAACTTGTTGTTCAAAATAGATACAAATGTCAGACTTTAACAATATGTCACTTAACATTTCACCAGTGTTCTAGTCCACTCATGAGAGTGATCGATGAGTGTTTTAGTAAGAATCATCAATAAACATCTATTTAAGACCATAGGTTTTATTTGTCATATAATAAGGATACACGTTATATCCATTTAACAAAATGTTTCCGTGTCATTTCCCTAAAAGCAATAGAGATAAGAGTAAATAAAGTAAAATAAATACAAATAGGGATAAATAAATTAATTCACATGAAAGCAACAAAAGACTTGCTGCTTAGAATTCCCACACAGCTGTATATAGGGGTCGAACTCCTGGAGTCTCATCATGCAATTAGATATGTCTTTTTTGGTAGATGACATTTGATTCTATGGCAACAGCTCTGGTGGACTAGCTTGCATTCAGCAAAAAAAACTTGAGACATTTGTGGCATTGTGTTGTTTAACAAAACTATGCATTTTAGAGTTGCCTTTTATTGTCCAATGATGCTGTTTAATCACCTGTCAGGTCAATGGATTATCTTGGTAAAGGAGAAATGCTCACTAACAGGGAAATACCCATATTTATGCACAACATTTAAGAAATAAGCTTTTTGTAACATTTCTGTGATCTTTTATTTCAGCTCATGAAATATGGGACCAACACTTTACTTTAGGGTGTCCCTAATTCACAGAAATAACAATGCTATATTTATCTGTTGGGAACATGTAGCTCAGATAGTCCAGGGAAATATGCCTTTGTGATGAGAAATGTTTTTTTAACTGAGAAATAGCAACATGTGCTAATGCCTAGGCTTTAAGTGAGCAGGCTAATTCTTTAGATTGCAGGCCATCTGACTTGGCACATCTGACTAACATCCTGTTACGGATGAACACTGTTATGAGAAGGACCGTAAATTAACTGTAAATGTCAAACATGTTGTTTTGTGGAACTAACCGCTGCCTGAAGATGGGACAGCCAGTCATTTGAGCTGTTGTGTCTTTCACTGCTGCGAAATTAACACTTATAATGCGATGAACTTTCTTGATGTAACCATGAGTAGAAATTTGAGTGGATACCTGAATGTTACTGATGTTATTTAGCCAATAGGTGGACTCCCAGAAGGCATCTGAAATAGTGACTGAAGAATGTTTGTAGTTTAAAAATGTTTGTAGTTGAAGTACGTTAGTAGCGGCTCTCCAAATATCAGATCATTACAGCAGAATTAATTTGACATTTCAGTCAAAAGATTTTTACACTGTGGTCTCCTTTTATGTCTAATTTAACAATGTTCCCATTCATTAGATTAGATGAACTCTGGTCTTCCTCCCATATATCTTGTGTGACGTTAGTAGAGGTTTCAATGTCCGCCTTGAAGGGCTTGGCTGGTATTTCATCCGGTCCTTCTGCTTTGCCTGTTCTGAAGCCCTTAATGGCCTTTCTTATTTTAGTTTTGGTGGTGGTGGGGGGGGGGGATTGCAACTGACCTCCAGCATATTTGGGGCTGATGGGATTTCTTCTGCCTGTTAACAGGGCTAACAGTTGAGCTGCTCTATAAAGTAATCTATTCATCTCTGCTGCTGTTCTTTTTCATTGGTAAGGAGTGTCTTCTCTGCTTTTAATGCACACTGCTTGCAACAGGGCACTAAAGGCACTGCAAAGAAATTATGCTTTTTTCCTTTATGCAAAGCATTATGTCGCTTGACAACAGCAATATTTACTGTATATATATGAGTGAGAGAAGTGGAATACAGCCAAGCATAGGCTTGCAACAGGGCACTAAAGGCACGGCAAAGAAATTATGCTTTTTCCTGTATGCAAAGCATTATGTCGCTTGACAACAGCAATATTTACTGTATATATATGAGTGAGAGAAGTGGAATACAGCCAAGCATAGGCAGGATCCTAGAGGAAAACCTGTTCACTCTGCTTTCCAACAGAAACTGGATAGACGCTTTCATCATTCAGCAGGACAATAACAAAATACAAGGTTTAATCTATGCCTCAGTTGCTCACCAAAACATAATCAAATCTTCATGAGCAGTTTAGCCACAGTTTTTGCAAGTCCTAAAAATGTAATTCTATTCATTAACAACAATCAACTTGAAGATATTTTTTTTATTCGTGGTGTATTGCCTATTGTCTATTGATATTGCAAATGCCTATGTCCCACGTCTTTGTCTTAGCTTGTATATTTTTTATGACCTATGACCTCCATGGCTGACACCCAACGATCCCGCATTAATAAGAGGTTTTGTTTCCCTCCAGGGTCCACAGTTGCCAATTTCGAAATGTGTTGTTTGGTGCCCTCGAGAATTGTGACGATCTCTCGACTCTGTGATGTACATAGAACAGATAGAAGAACAGCATAAGACATCGTACTGATCATAGCATAAAGTCTTTAGCATTTAGTGTAACTGGAAGGCTAATGACTCCTAGTCCATAATCACATTACACCTCGGCAGAAAATATTTCAGAGGGCACAAATTTAACAGGGATGCCATTTTAAAACACAGACCTTCAAAGTGCAACTCAATAGTGCTTTTAAATAATCCGTATGCAACACCCGTAAAATGCGACTCACAAATACGCAACGCATAAATATGTAGCGGCCCTGACAAATATGTGGAGCAACCGGGAGCAACTCACAAATATGTAAGGCCAATCACAAATGTAATGCAAGCCAGAAATCTGTAAAATGCAGATGACAAATGCTGTAACATTTACAAAAACCTTGAACGTAAAACGGTCTTACATTTATTCGCTAATCATCCTTTGTTTTTGTTAACGCTTAATCATTTGTTTTGGGATTTTGACATATGTTTGTGAAACTATATGCATATATTCCTTGACAGTGATTTTTATTTGACACTTGCATTATGTATTTGTGGCTCGTATATATTTCTGACTCGCTACTTACAAGTTTACAACATTTTGAAATCTATCTCCATAGAGAGCATATGCATATTCGCCTTGGCGAATAGGCGAATAGGCAAATGCATGCAGGCATGTTTGCCGGGAGCTGTGCATGTCTCAGCGACATGGATAGATGAAAATCGACAGCCAGCAGGCCTGTATAGCTAATTATCATTAAAAAACATGCGATATTATTTCAAAATTCTGAAATACGCATCTCAGAGTGCTGACATTAATCTACATACCAAGAACAAGTGCTGCCGGTATGGGTTTCCAAAGTAAGTGAGCAAAGGGACAGCAATGCAAACAACGTTTTATAGAATTCCTCCTCTTCATTCGATTATTTTGTAAATGCAACCTAATCGGCTGTTTCCGAATTTTACAATTGCTTTTATAAAATGTCTCTCCGCGTTGATTAGGCTAGACCTAATTAAAACCTCTCAGATGTAATAGCCTATTTATTCGTCATTTGTTAATCTCTTTCTACCAATTGTGTGACAAACATTCCAGATAACCTAATCCTGAAAAGCCGAAACTTGTGTACGTGAGTTTCCCAGTGTCTGGTATACATATTTTGATAATATAATTGAAGGGGGTGGTCGTGGGGGTCAAAATGTTCAATAGTATCCCGCGGCATACTATCTGAGGACGTTGGGAACGTGCCAGATCACCTCATTGGCTAGAAACCTTGAATGGGAGGAGCGTCTATACTGCTTTAACTGCATTGTTCCATTGAAGTTCGCGTATTCCAGCTGGGCTGGTCTGGTGTACGTGCGTATGACTATAGCTCTTATTTAATTTCATGTTTCACTGTGAACGATTTTCACAAATGTCTTTTACTTTTTCGCATAACAACTCGCTGGACGAGTGTTTTCCTCCCTCCCCGGAGCAGGACAGGGTTTCTAAACGTTTGTCCTGGGGAAATATGGTGCAGAAAGTGACTGAACTCAAGAGAATCAATCAACGACTGGCAGACAATGATCAATGCACTAGCTACAGTGAAACTGGTGAGTTTTTAGAATTTGAGCTTTTTTGACTATTATAGTATATTGATGTGTCTAATTTGCAGGTTTTCCCATTTTAACAGTTAGAGATTGAGTCTGGGATCTTTCCGAAAAACTTTTTAAAAAGCTCCCTTTTTGGGCTGGAATTTTAACATATTGTTTGTATGTGCGTAATCTATAAATAGAATACCTGCCATGCTTCATTTAGCAATTCATTTACAAGTTTGAAAGCAAGTGGTCTTGAAAACATCGGAACACATTAGTGCATTTACTTCGACTCGTTTTGGCTCGAATGCGCCGCCTATACAACCAGTGGCCAGAAATCCTCTAAGGCTACATAGAAAACGTCATTTTGAGATGCATCCCAAGTTTATCTGAAAAGCGAATCTTACAGCACCGGGCTATTGAATGCGAAGTAACCCTATTGTTTTCTTCGCTTTTCCAGGATCAGTTACAGATTCAGAGTCCGAATATGATCTCTTCTACACCCCACTGGAGGAGTCTCTCTGTGCCCAGGTAGTAGAGATCATCTTCGAAAGCCTCTCTGATGCCACAGATACCGTCCTGCACTGCACTAAGCTTGTCCTACCAGATTCACTCCTGCACAATATTGGCCAAGAGCTGCTCCATCTGGCTGCAAGTGAGCCTTGTGGCCTGAAGGGGGCACTCATTGACCTCTGTGTAGAGCAAGTGGCGCAACAAGATGAATTAGGTAGCGGATTGTGTAGTGTTGAGCAGATAGCTGTTGACCCTAGTCTGGTTCCTACCTTCCATATCACCCTGGTGCTTCGCCCGGAGGTGGGGGGGTTATGGCCCAAAGTGCAAAGGCTCTTTGGGGCTCGGGGGGCTGGAGGACCCAGCAGGACGGGGTCCGCCAAGAGGCAGAGTGGGAAACACACACATACTGTCAGGCTCAGTACTGGGTTCAGAGCTATCAAAAGAAAGCTATATAGTTCAGGAGAGCTGCTTGTTGAAGAATGTTGATGTGCCACAGCTATACATGATTGTAATACATATGAGACTGCTGTAGTACATATCAAATACTTTTGATATATTTACTATGCTGTACTTTGGTGTGCCCGGTACAATCTTTTTTTTTTTTTAAATAAATGTAAATCAAGTGCACTACTTTGACTATGGCTTGATATATACTGTGAATGTCTCTGCACTAAGGACTAAACCAAGAGAAGTCAGCTATTGTGATAGCAAAAGGGAATTCAGTAAATCATTGTGGTTGACCAAAAAAATCAAATTTTACTTCTGAGGGGGTGTTGAGACATTGATTAACTAAACTCGGAAGTGGATACTCTTATTTCATTCCCATAGTGTGGCAAGAAAAGATGTGCAAAACGTGTTTACAATGCTGCAAGTGTCTTATTATTATTATTTTTTTACAAAAAATGTATTGAACATTTGCTAGCTTAACACCTTGTCTTGTGGCACCTTTTTTGAATTGAGATGTGGGAATGCTTGAATGTAACATTAAGACAATGTAAACCGGTTGTTTTTGAACCATGCATTTGATTACAGTTTATTTATTTGATATTCAAATACCTGTACTGCTTTTTGTATTCTCAACTACTTGAAACTGAATAATTAAATACATTATTTTTCAAATTTAACATCAATGTGAAGTCTTTTTCAGGGGCACCACATTTTCGTAATATTGTGATTCATAAAAAAACATTTAATAAATACAGATTTTCATTTGTGCAATCATTTTCAACACACACCTTAATAATCCAACATGCCACAAATAAATCCACAGGTTACATTCAATTCTAAAATAAAGGCTCTTAGCTTCATAATGCTGTCAAGCCCATGTTTTTAAAAATACAAGGTATATTAGAGGTGTGAGCTATAAAATTGATTAAAATTGTCTCTGTTTATAATAGAAGGCCTTGTGTTGGTTTTTAAATATTTATTGAAACAATAGGAAAAGGGGGAAGAAAAAGAATGCTTTATTTTAGCAGCCTTTATCGTATAACATTCAGGAAGACACTCTCTTATAAACAATATGGCCTTCTTATCTGCCAGCCTAGAAAACAATTGTTTTGTATTCAAGCCAGCAATCGCCTCCTGTTTGGTTCACAGTTCTTTTGGAAGTTAAATCTGTCCAGTGTGCTGAGAGACATTCCACCCAAAGGCTATGTCTGCAACCCACCAACTGGATCAAAGGCAGTTTCTCTTCCTCTTGATTTGCTGCTCTACTCTTACACTCCAGTATTGGTGGTTGGGCTTGAATAGAGTGTTGTATATTGATTTATTGTCAATTCAAGTACCAAATAATCTATGGGAAACAGAAGTATGGAGCAATTAATAAAACATCACCAACAACAAAACCTTTTAGATCAAGATTTAAATCAGAGAAGTCATTCAAGCATACATCAAATATGTTAACAATCACGCATATTGATCATGGAAAGTCAACATTGATATCTGAACCATCTTTTAATACAACACTGATGTTAGTTTAATTGAAAAGACTGCAAATGTCTTTTCACTTCCACAGCTCTGAGTTCCCAATAACATTTTGATTGCCCATTGGGCCAGGTGTGAATATTCTGGGATCCTACTCAACCAGGTCATGCAATGGAAAGCCATTAACAGGGAGTTAAGTATGCAGAGTTGAAAAGATCTGTGAGAGAGATTTGTGCATGCAGGAATAGACATTTATGCTTTTTGCCGTGCCGCATAAGCGGAGCCGGCCTAGAGGAGCGAATAACTCCGACCGACCAACCAACCAACCAACTCCCGTCTCAGTCAAAACACATTATGCCTGAGGATTTGTTCACTGGCTACACGATTCTCTCGTCTTTACACTTGACGAAAAAGTCACCTATATTGATAGTTATTGTATCAATGTCATTAATGAATGGCTAATAAGCTGTTCAAATGGCCAGTAGCAAAAGCCATTCTGTTCATAGATGCTATATGTGGTGGAGGAAAACTTAATAAGAAAAGTTAGTCAGTTTAACACAATGCCTAATGGTGTCTAGCAAAATATTACTGCCTAACAAGCTTTTAAAATGGCCAGTGGCAAAAGTCATACAGTTAATAGATGCTATTTGTAGTGGAGGTAAACTTAATATGAAATGTTAGTCAGTTTAGCACAATGATTAAGGGTGTCTAGCGACATATTCAAACTCAGCGTAATGTTAATGCGTGATAAAATGATCTAACGTTGAAATGCTATACCAACTCTCAACAGCAGTGTGGCGTAGTGGTTAAAGACACAGCCTCTTATGTGGCAGACCCGGGGCTGAATCCAGGGTGGGATTCAAAAACAATGATCATTGTTTTTTATTGCGGGCCGGCTGAACTAGGCTTGCCTGGTTTTTTGTTTACAAAGCAAAGGTCAACAGGATGGATAAATCAAGATATGCCCTGCTCATACTGATATCAAAGCAACATCAAACTATATCAAAGTTAAATTTCTATGAAACTATATCATACAGAAATGTTCCATATTGATGCCTACCAAAAGAACTTACCTTTCTGCATGTCAGTGTAGTCCTATCCATGTTGCATGACCTGAATCTCAGATAGTCTTGAGCAACTCGGCGTGCCCATCCGCTGAGCTCTTTGGTACAAGTCAGAGTCTCCAAAATAACGAGCACGGTACAGCAAGCCTTCTTCTGGAAAACAAAAACAAAATGTATTACATTAAACTGCATTGACCTGGTCTGGTTGAGTATCCACCATAGTTGCTGAAGAGGACAGTGTGAAAGGTGAAAAACCTCCAAGTTTTTTACAGTTTCCTCCACTGTGTAACAGTGTGAATGCACTACAATAGTCACATGGAAAACATTGTTAACGTTGAGCTGTGACCTACTCTGTTGCTTTTCCTTCCAGCAGTTGTTCCTAAGATTGGATATGTAGTCTTCCTCCACGCTCTTTTCCACCCTCCTTAGATCATTTCCAGAGTATTCCTCAAGGAAGCTAGCTCCTACATAATAAGGCACCTTCAGTGTTTGTGTGTGCCTCCGGTGGATGTGACCTAGGCCCCTGCAGGGCATCAGAAGAAGTGACAAAACAGGATATGGTAACGTCTACCTGATAACTTGTTATTCTGAGGGTTACAAGTGAAAGAAAATCTGACGTATTGCTCGAATAACTGATATCCTCAGATGTAATAAATTATGTGTAATAAAGTGACAACCAGAGATGCTATGCGGAAGTGGTTCATCAGTATTCTTTTTAGCACCCAACTAAAGCCTTTCTGAAGCCGTGACAAACTTGACTATCAAACCCTAATATTCTAAGGAAGGGGCAGAATATCCCATGTTAGTACTCTATAACTCGGTAGTAGAACTTCCTTTTGTAAGCGTCGGTGTGTGTAAAAGGATGGGAGACTCACGGGCGTTGGCTAAGGCTGTAGGTGGGCGGGGACACCATCATCTGGCTGACGGCAGACACAAAGATGAGTATGAGGATGGGCATCAGCTGGACAAACAGGGCAAAGCCACCCTGTGGAGGACAGGGAGAGTTAAGCGAGAGATGAGTCATCAAACCCCAGCTGAATTTCAAACCTTGCCCCTACTCCTTCCTATAGGGACTCGCACTTCTGAAAAAAAGACTGGCGGAACCTTAACGTGCCTGATAGAGGGTTAAAATAGAGTATTGATAATTGCTTTCAGATATACATGATATATCTAGGGATAAAGGTAAGACCTTCGCCATGCTGATCCAATAGGAAAAGCGTGAAAGCATGCTTCTTTTGTATCTGTCCAAAGTTAGACTTAACTTTTTGTCCGTAAAAATTGATAGCTATTTTGCGGACAGGACTGAGAAAAATGAGCTGGCTTGGCCACAACCCTAATGGGTATATTTCGTATTCAGCAGATTCTCTACTCATTTGGCGCTGAGCTCAGAATAAAGGAACAAGATCTAGTTCTGACTATTAGACAGGATTTGGATTATCAGAGCATGAAAAACTCCATTCTGCTTTAAGATAACTGAGGATTTAAGAAAAAAATCAATTACCAAGATAATTGATACATTTCCCCTCACTTTTATCTGTTTGCTGGTCTGTTCAGTAAGTAAACAGACCAAAGTGTTCTCTTGGTTTCTAGGAATCTCTGCTCTGTCAAATCTACACCAAGTCCCCAAGGTAAGGATTAGGGGACTTGGGAATTCAGCACTCACACAATAAGCTAGATAACCAACCCCAGTCTAGTCTTGACTACTGTCATGGTCGGCAGGACCCTTTATTCTGTCGTGAAGTGAGAAATGCATCCATTGGTCATCATCAAAGGAGTCTACAGGTTTCACTTACATCACGCTGTTCTCTCCTCTCCGGTCCTGCTCTACGCTGCGGGCCAAAGTGCATTCTGCCATTTCTGTAAACATGTACATTACCTGACAGAGGGCACAACACACATTATTAACCAACAGTTATTGTTCAAACATCCAGGTCAGTAGATAACTGAAACCATCTTTTAGTCCACAACCGCTTATTATTGACTTCATATGCAACCAAACAATTTTGAAATGGTCTGTGTTTTTCTTATTAAGCAAGTTCAGGATGGCCCAACCCCCCACAACATCAACCTACTCACGTGATGGGAAGCCTCCTCCAAAAAACATGTTAAAAAGGTCTTCGGGCGAGATGTCGGCTTCAAAGTCATGGCGGTGTTGCCTGGTAGGGTGTCCTCTCTCCTCACCACGTTCATCATACTGTCTCCTCTTCTCTGCATTACTCAACACAGCGTACGCATTACCAATAGCTGAGGAACACAAAAAAACCACACACAGCAACTTGAATGTCTCAATGCAGATCCAAAGTGAGTAGAATTGATTATGGACATATAAAGTGCCTTATAACCGATGTGGCCCTCGAGCCTAAACGTTTGCCCACTTCCGATCTAACGCTTTACCTTTAAATGCTTCTGTGGCTCCTGGAGCTTGATTTTTATCAGGGTGGAATTTCAATGCCAGTTTCCTGTAGGACTTCTTCAGGTCCTCCTCCCCAGCATCCTTTTCCACTCCTAGAATCTCATAGTAGTCTTTACAACTCTTTATTCTACACACACAACATATGAGAAACCAGAAAGACACGTATCAGTATCTTATGATGTCTAATTCATTAAAAATGTTTTTTTTAGATAGGCTTTAAGATTGACTACAAATGATAAAGTAGTTAAAGTAGATGTTTCCAGTAAACACAGATTAAAAATAATTTAAATTAAACTGAAAATTGATTCTAAACCTCAACCATTAGGGGGACAAAAAAAACGATTCAATCATAGAACAGTGATTATGGGGTACTCCTGGCTCTTAGTCAATGCACCAGACCAAACTTCTATTCACTTTGAGCTGGCAAAAGATTCAATGTATTACATTGTTTCCCACAAGTATAGAACTGTGCAAAAGTATTAAGCCACCTGGGTAATTTTTTTCACAGCTATTTATGAGGGCAATAAATGTTTATTTGCTCATAGAAATGTTTTAACATTAGAATAAATACAAATAAACACAAATACATAAAGAAGTAACAGCAAGTTCTTGTCTTGTCCAGAATGCAACTGATATCTTGTCAGATGGATTGAAAAAAATGTCATAAAGAAATGTAAGGAAACTGGGCAAGCTGAAAACTGACAAAGCAGTGGACGACCCAAAAATCTGAATCTTATGAACAGAACTTAAAGGTCACTTTGTTTAAGGACAAGAACGTTCAGTAATGTGCTTGCTCCGTGTCTGGAACCAAAGTACATGCTCTGAAGTCTTATAAGAATTTCCTCTAAGGGAGACAAAACAAAATAGTGAATTGTTTTAAAAAACCCAAGAAGTCTTTGTTTCCCCTTTTCAGATAATTTTAATGTTGGCAGGCTTCTTTATCAATCCTATGGCCTGAGGGTAGAGCCTTGAAGCACGGATACAGTACCCCATGCCTGCACTCTCAGAAATTCTATGCTATTATGGTTAATCAATCAGCATTAATTTATACCAGAATATGTTGTTTAGAAACATTACCTGGTGGCTTGATTGATCAGACATGATGGACTGCTCCTCATGCCCTGCAGAGGCCATATGGAAGTACCATGGTCAGTGTCTGTTGTAATATCACAGCGATTTGCCCTAATAACGCTGATTTAACAAACTAGGCAAGACGTTTTAAAAAAAGGTATCCAATTACATTCCAGTAGTATATGCTAGGCTATCCTGAAGACTTTTGGATGGATTTTGTAGACGTCTACCTTACAAAAAGTTATAGCAAAACATTAATTCAACAAGAGCGAGATGGGTATTTGAGACTAAAATAACTGAAATAAGTGTAACAGGAGAGTATAGAAAACAGTTTTTGCCTCTGATGAGCCCCTCTATTGGCAGAAATATATCAGCTTTCTGACTATTTTACTGTGCGCAACAATCATTTTTAGCTTGCTCAATGTCAGTGTCAGACTTGAAAACCCTCAAGTGTAAATCTAACACCGGCTGTGTGTGATCAACAGTTTATGCACAGCACTAGATGTCTGCTCGCAAGTTGAGTTGTCTGCTTGCTAAGCAATGTATAATCTTCCTCTGGAGCCTAGCAAAACACCATAGTTTCAAGAGCCTAACAACAGTAATGAACCCACAGAACACAAAGAAAACAGCATACCTTTGCCATCAGAAAGATATAAAAGAGACTGACTTACAGCTTGATCACCAGGGCCCCCATC
The DNA here is from genome assembly GCA_016801175.1 of Esox masquinongy. NCBI lineage: Eukaryota > Metazoa > Chordata > Actinopteri > Esociformes > Esocidae > Esox > Esox masquinongy. The sequence goes on from JACXGI010008215.1 coordinate 33,608, forward strand.
CAATGTTGAAAGACTTGAGCTGAGTAAGCTACCAGAGCCAGGGTATGAAGCACCAGGGCAAGGGCTAGCTTAAATCCATTTCTGCAGGTTCACTATATTCATATGTTGAAGGCAAATGTCCCGAAAAGCACTGAGGAAATTATATATTTTGCCTTATCCAAACATTTTGAAAAAAACAAGAAAGGTGGTCCCTCAGGTAAAGTGAAGGAAACATCGAGGAAGAGGTAGGGCAGCCATCAGAATAATCTGTAGGTGTGTCTTCTGCTTTTTGTTATGTTAAAAAAGTCCAACTTGAAGACAAAGTGTGACTTTGCCTAGTCCAATTTTCCAAAATAATTTTAAGTGTGGATGAAAATGTCAAGTGTAATATATACCCAGTACACAGGTGCTGGTCATAAAATTAGAATATCATCAAAAAGTTGATTTATTTCAGTAATTCCATTCAAAAAGTGAAACTTGTATAATGTATAAATTCATTCCTCACAGACTGATATATTTCAAGTGTTTATTTCTTTTAACTTTGATGATTATAACTGACAACTAATGAAAACCCCAAATTCAGTATCTCAGAAAATTAGAATATTGTGAAAAGGTTCAATATTGAAGACACCTGGTGCCACACTCTAATCAGCTAATTAACTCAAAACACCTGCAAAGGCCTTTAAATGGTCTCTCAGTCTAGTTCTGTAGGCTACACAATCATGGGGAAG
>JACXGI010008216.1:0-10740 GCA_016801175.1 Esox masquinongy
TGGCGTCTCCCTTAGAGATAGGGTGAGAAGCTCAGTCATCCGTGAGGAACTCGGAGTAGAGCCGCTGCTCCTTTGCATCGAAAGGGGCCAGTTGAGGTGGTTCGGGCATCTGGTAAGGATGCCCCCAGGCCGTCTCCCTAGGGAGGTGTTCCAGGCACGTCCAGCTGGGAGGAGACCTCGGTGTAGGCCCAGGACTAGGTGGAGAGATTATATTTCGACACTGGCCTGGGAACGCCTCGGGATCCCCCAGTCAGAGCTGGCAAATGTCGCTCGGGAAAGGGAAGTTTGGGGTCCCCTGCTGGAGCTGCTGCCCCCGCGACCCGATACCGGATAAGCGGATGAAGATGATGATGATGGTTGATTGTGGGTATTACTGAGGGAGAGAATGTTCTGGACTGGTAGTAGGTTCCTGAATGTAAGAGTACTTACTGCATATATTTGTAGTAGAACATTCAAGGGAATATTGTGGCTTTAAAAAATGCTTTTTAGTTCATTATCTACATTTGCACTTTTGCTGCTGCCTGTAAACACAGAGTTCAGTGACTGAAATGGCCCATGTGGCAAAAGGCATATTTGCATATAGCCCAACTGTAGCTCTGATGGCCTATGGTGCACAGGTCTATGTAGGGTTCAAGACTGACACAGTTCTATTGACGCCCTCTTGCCCTGCCTACAAGAAAATCACCGACCTATCTATTAAATTTATTATTATGGTTTGTTGCATTGAAAATGGTTCTTATACATGACTTAGTTGTTACAATCAATGCCACATATTTTTTTACAGTGTAAACTATCAGGGAAAACTCAGTGAAGTTTAATTTTGTGGGTCTGCACAGGTTGGCACACGTGGAAAGCTTAGACAAAACTTTGCTATAGTGCCACAGTATTACAACAATGTGACTATTTGTCTGTAACATGTTAAATATATTGTGTTTAACATCCTCTGTAGTGTGTGCTTGTTGTCCATTGGTATGTTGTAGGGTACATTTTGGCACTCAAATGAAGGGCAATCAAACAAATCACTATAACACTTAACTATCTTTTAGGAAAAGTTTTCTAAAGGTCTGTAGTAAAATCTTCTGAATGTTGTAAACCATTGTAAAATACTTAAAGAAAAAAAGTTAATGGATAAGTTGCTAACATTTCCCCATACCCTAAAAGATTGTCATATGGTAAAATCTTAGAAGAAACACCTCTATGCTACAACACAAATGTGATGAGAGACGCATGCAGTGTTTTATTGGGAAGGTCACTGAAATTAATTTAAATTGTTGGCACTTGCACATGTTCCTGACTCCAGACACAATTGAAAAACCAGGAAAGCATCTTCAGCGGATTCCAATATTTGTCTCCACTACTTCCTCTAAACTTGGTTATTGCCAAGTAATCCAAAGATTCTGGAATATATTAAATCATTGATTAACTCAGTGAAAATATAGCCTTTTGTCAAACCAAGAAGTTATTTGTTGAAGTCATGAGATTCCTCATAATTAAAAAGTCAGGTACGGAGGCACATCTAAAAGTAGAAGTAAAAGGCATTAGACATGCCCATGAAGTGCTCTGGTAGAGAAGCCTCAAAGCTGTGAACGCTGCCAAAGACACTTCAACAACATGCTGAATATAGGGTCTGAATACTTATGTACCTGAGATATTTCTTTTTTTTATGAAGTCACTATTGTCTACAAATATTTTTGCTTTGTCGTTTTATGATATTTTGTGACGATTCATGGCAAAACAAAATAATGTGATAAATTCTATAGCACAGCAAAATAAACTAGCAGAATGGAGAATAAACAGGAATGTATAATAATAGTTAGCTAGCCTAATTAAAGACATTTTTGTAAAGTTGACATCCAGTTAACTCTTTAATCCAATCTAAATTTTAAATGCTGCTGCAGATTACTGAGTATTTTAAAGATAAATCTCACCAGAGTGTTACGCATGCAGGTACCCTGTATGCTCGTTTGTGTTTTTCCCCTCCTGACATCTCCACAGGTGTCCCTTATGTTCCTGATTGTGCTCGTTGGTGTTTCCCACCTGGCAGTCATGAGTGCATCGCCTGACTGCTGAGGTGCACCAATCAGTGGACACCCATCCTAATTGCACCACCTGTTCCTTTTATCCTTTACCCAATCACATCACACATCCCTGTTTTAAAAAACCTAGTCAGTTGGTTCTCCCAGAGAGACTCTTTTGCTTTACCCCACATGGACATAGACACTCTTGAGATACATACCCTTTTGATAGACATACACTTTGTTCATTCATACATCACTTAGTTTAGCACATACATCTCACTTTGTCCTGTTTCGTGTGAATATGTATTGCTGTGGTGATTTGTTTGGTGTTGTCTAGTCAATTGTTTGCTGTGTGCTGTTTAGTCCTTGTTCAACCTGTATGTTTTTGTTTGTCCCTGTGTCCCTGGGAAAAGGGGTTTTTAGCAAGTCGCCCTTGGGCATACACAACCCGTAGGAAAACTTTGTCTAAAAACACTAGTTAGAACTGGGTGGACCACCCACTGTATTTTTGTATTGGTTAGTGGTCAGCTAAGTGGTTCTTGAGGCAGGCAAGTTCAGTTTAGGGGTGTTTGGACTATATTATTTAATTTCTTGGGGCCAGCTCAGCCCCTTTTCCCTAACCCCTTTACCGTGTGTTTATAATAAACGTTTTATTTTTGACGGTAGTTTTGGTTCTCTGTGTCGTTTGTTCTCACTGTTCATTTACACTACACTAATTTGCATGAGTTTTATGTTACGGGTCTCTGTAACATCCTCCCTAGACTGCTAGAGCCACAGTGTTTGTAATAAGAGTGAATGAATACAAATTGCCAGCGTAGATAAGATATGACCAGAGATATTCATATTTAGCACACTATAGGCTAAGCCAAGCTCATCGCTTCATCCCCATTGCATGACCTATGTACACACTGTAGCACTGTAACACATATCCAGTAAAAAAATCACAGACACCCTATTCATATCCCCCATTAGAATAACGAATCTGGAAAGAAAATAGAATGGTAACAATCAAAAGTCGCACACCATTGTTTCTTTAGACCCTGGCTATGTCGCACAAGAGTGAATGTTGGGACACATTCCCATTTCTGATGTGCACTTCCTCTCCTTTGTCCGATCCCTCATTCTCTGCCTTTTATTTATCCTTTTTACTCTACCTCCTTGTCCTCTCTCTAAACACAAATCGAAACCCACAGTCCGATGACATTCCGTAAGTATGTGGGACATCTTTTGACAGATTCATCATATCATCAAGATCAAGTGACAAAGTTTCCATCAAATCGCAGCGTTACCGCCTCCATTCATAGCTTGTGAAAGTGACAGCTTGAAGCTTTGCAAGCGCCCGACACATTTACCGCCACACAAAGTTTTAGGTAGATTGACAGATCACCAGCAACTGCAAGCAGCTGTTGCCATTTCCACATGCACGACAACTATGGAAACACCACAAAACATTTAACAAGTTGGCTGACTATACACAACTAAATGCTGCAACTCTTTTCATGACAAGAAGCAATCGTTCAAGCTCCACAGCTAATGTGCTCGCCTGTTTCAAATGATCACGACAGGATTGTTGTAATCTGAAAGATTTTACTGACATTTCACAGCATCAAACATGGATGATACCAACAACATATCCATTGTATAATAATTTCACTCACCTAATTTTACTGACCTGACTTAAATCAATATCTATGACTATGTTTAGCCAATTAATTTTCCTGTAGAGTGAACTGATGTTGTTGACAAGCATCATCTTGCTTGACGAGATATACACAGTAATCAAAACGCAGAGATGGGGTGGACCTAAACAAATCTAAAATCCCTTATGGGATAAATTAATGGTGTAATGCGAAAAGAGTTGCTTTCAGATTTTGCCGTAAGGGTTTGTGGGGATTATGACACTGACTATAGCACAACAAAACACTTTCTGTGAGGGAGCTGCAGGGATGTCTGCTACATCAGTGGATGGATGCACATTCAGTCTTGTCCGCTGGTGAGGTAAGAGTGTCCAAGCGGGTCTCTAATGTGCCAACATATAGAACTTGCAAATCAGCCTTTGTTGCTGCTATTAGGTTGGCTACTGAAGGAACTGGATTTTGACTCTTTTAAGATGAATTCCAAATAGTCAATGAAATAGTGTAACAAATTAATGTAATATATAAAGTGAGTATTACAATTACAGTGCAAGTACCAAAATAAAAGTTCTCCGGAGATTCACAAGGTTTGCAAGAGGATGCAAAAGAGAGCTTCCCTGAAGCCCCCGCTCTGGTTTATATCGTAAAACTAAAGGCATGGGGGTTGGTTTACTAACCTAATGCTAACAAAACTAGTCCTAAAGAATAGACCCCTTGCCAATTAGGGACACATTCCGATCTGTTCTGGGGCCATCCCATATGACGGAGTGGTGTTATCTCGAGAAACAAGCAAGCTAGGCAATAACAAGCAAACCTTTTGTCCCTGCATTCACACCTTAAAGAAACATCTGTTAACCATTAACATTCCAATGATTGCCTACTAGGATACAAATTAAGTACATAGGTATACATGTCTAAACTAAATAATGAAGAATCATTGAATATGTAAATACACATAGAATTGACATTTTTCAGTTCCTTAACTGCATACAGTTTGGTCCGGAAATAATTGGACACTGACAAGTTTTGTTGTTTAGACTGTTCACCAAAATATATTCAAGTTACAGCTAAATAACGAATATGGGCTTAAAGTGCAGTCCCTCAGCTTTATTTTGAGGGTATTAACATCCAAATTGGAGGAAGGGTTTAGGAATTACAGCTCTTAAATATCTAGCCCCCTCATTTTCAAGGGACCAAAAGTAATTGGACAATTGACACAAACGCTGTTTCATGGACAGGTGTGTGCTATTCCTTCATTATTTCTTCATCAATTAAGCAGGTTAAAGGTCTGGAGTTGATTCCAGTTGTGGCCTTCGCATTTGGAAGCTGTTGCTGTGAACCCACAACATGCGGTCAAATGGGCACTCAGTGCCAGTGAAATAGGCCATCCTTAGGCTGTAAAAATCCATCAGAGAGATAGCAGGAATATTAGAGTGGCCAAATCAACAGTTTGGTACATTCTGAGAAAAAAAGAATGCACTGTTGAGCTCTACAATACAAAAAGGCCTGGACATCCATGGAAGACAACAGTGGTGGGTGATGGTAGGATCCTTTCCATGGTAAAGAAAAACTCCTTCACAACATCCAGCCAAGTTAAGAACACTCTCCAGGAGGTAGGCATATCATTATCCATGTCTACCATAAAGAGAAGACTTCACGAGAGCAAATACAGAGGGTTCACCACAAGGTGCAAACCATTTATAAGCCTCAAGAATAGAAAGGCCAGATTTGACTTGGCCGAAACACATCTAAAAAAGCCAGCCCAGTTCTGGAACAGCATTCTTTGGACAAATGAAACTAAGATCAACCACTACCAAAATGTTGGGGGGAAAAAAGCATGGAGAAGGCTTGGAACAGCTCATGGTATGAAGCATACCACATCATCTGTAAAACACGGTCGAGGCAGTATGATGGCATGGCCATGCATGGCTTCCAGTGGCACTGGGTCACTAGTGTTTATTGATGATGTGACTGAAGACAGAAGCAGCCGGGTGAATTCTGAAGTGTATAGGGATATATTGTCCGCTCAGATTCAGTCAAATTCAGCAAAGCTGATTGGACGGCACTTCACTTTCCAGATGGATAATGACCCAAAACATACTGCGAAAGCAACCCAGGAGTTTAAGGAAAAGAAGCGGAATATTCTGCAATGGCCGAGTCAATCCCCTCATCTCAACCTGATCGAGCATGCATTTCACTTGCTGAAGACAAACCTTAAGGCAGAAAGACCCATGAACAAACAACAACTGAAGACAGCTGCAGTAAAGGCCTAGCAAAACATCACAAAGTAAGAAACCCAATGTTTGGTGAGGTCCACGCATTACAGATTTCAAGCAGTCATTGCCTGCAAAGGATTATCAACAAAGCATTAAAAATGAACATATTATTTATGATTGTGTTAATTTGTCCAATTACAGTTGAGCCCCTGAAATAAGGGGACTGTGTATGAAAATGGTTGCAATTTCTAAATGTTTCATACGATATTTTTGTTCAACCCATTGAATTAAAGCTGAAAGTCTGCACTTCAATTGCATCTCGATTGTTTCATTTCAAATCCATTGTGGTGGCGTACAGAGAAAGGGGCTGAATGTCTCTTCTCTAGCTAAAGCTTAGAGCAAATTTTATTTTGAGTGTTGTTTATTTTCAGATGAGCTGGTAACAATGTTCTCGCTTTACCATAAAAGATTACCCTATATCATTTGCCTGAGACAATTTGCACCTCCCTCTGCCGGACGCCTTGGCATTGTCATAATGCTGCAACCACCTTTTTAACTGCTAGCAGTGACACACGGCAGTGACACCGCTACACAGTGTGAGGCATTGACCTGGACAACTGCACCCTTCAGGAGCCCTGCTAGCTACATTTTAACAAGATAATGTGCTAAGCTGGTCGGTTTGTTTAATACAGAGTGTGACAGGGTCGAGTCTATTCTACCTAGGCGGACATGTCGCCTCCGACAATGTATCCATGCAATGGTCTCTGTTTTTCCAAGGTCTTCTTAATGAGACATGGTTGAGTATGCTGTATAGTCCACATACTAGTATATAGTGCCACTTGACAGTTGTAAAAGACCAGGGGCCGCATTCACAAAACATCTTAAGGCTAAAAGTAGCTCCTAGCTTAGGAGTTTTAGGAGTAACTCTTAAAGAAAAGTGGGCGTGTCGTTCCTAAATTTTGGACTACTAAATGTTTTTCCCTAAGAGTATTTCACAAAGTGTTTTAGTACTAAAACCAGCTCCTAAATCTGAGAAAAGTTAGGAGTAGTCAAGAAGACACCTAAGTCACTAAGCCCAAATCACAAACAATCCTAAAGGCTGCTGTCGGCAATCCGCCTCGTAATCAGGTCGACGTTTTAGAAACATTTATTGACACTGAGCTTTTAAAAAGGTATTGCCTTAATTGCGAGGGTATTATGATCATAGTAGAGCTAGTCAGGGATGCTGTCACTTCACCAACAAACAGAAACAACCCAATAACACCGGAGATCAAGGTTGTGACAAATTTGCACTACTTGGCCACCGGGAAAATGCAGCTATGCAGCGCAGATGTACTATGTATATCTCAGTCATCTACCAGTAGAATATTACATCAAACAATTAATGCCCTCCCCAGACCCCATATCGTGCAACAAATAATTTGGTTTCCTCATTCGCCAACTACAAAGAAACAAAGCCGACTTCATGGCCATAGCTGGACCACCCGGTGTAGTTGGTGCTATAGATGGGACACATAATTGCACTAATTATTTCACCATCAAAAGATGAACACGCATTTCTGCTGCCAGACATGTAAGAGGCAGACAATAGGTTTAACATATCTTGACTCAGTATGTCAATCTTAGTTTCATGTTTAATCAGTGACACTTGGCTTACATTTTTATTTGAATATCTTTATTTCAATATGGCAACATGACATATCCTTCTACAGTATTGCTATGATGAATTCATTGACAGAGACCCCTCCCCTATCAGCCAATCACTGTAGGCATAGTAAGTAAGCTTGTTTGTGGAATACGACATCATCCATAGCAACGGGGTCAATCCCGCCCTTTCTCTCAGCTTAAGACTTCTCCCCATTCCTAGGTAAAAGTTGGTCTTAGCAGCTTTGTGAATAGGTTTTAAGAGGAAACTCTTAGCTAGGAACTTTTAGTGCTGTTTAGGAGTCCTCCTAGTGTAAAATAAAATATTTTGTGATTACGGCCCCTGGGCGTTAAACTGATCTGTGTGTGTCAAACTGATCTGTGTGTGTCATTTTATGACACACACAGATTAGTTTACATCCGTGGTCCCACCTGATTCAAGGTGTCTACCAAACTATTGAATCGTCCCAGGTACTGTATTTTAGTTGATAAGAGCATGCAACACCAGGAATGTGGGTTCAATTCTCAACAGGGGCATAAAAATATTGCACTCACTACTCACTTTAAGTCCCTCTAGATAAGAACATATGCTAAATTACACAAATGTTAATGCCTACTGCTGTGGTGTATGACCCCCTCCCATTGCAGCTATTCAGGATAGTTACAGATGTTAAACACTAACAGTCCAAAAACGATTTCTGTAAAAAACAAGGGCATACAGTCAACTGCTGCTGGAATCTGGGCTAAGGTTACACAAAACCACATTTAAAGCAGATTGCCAGCCCAAAGAGTAGACATTTTCAATTAGGCATCACATTTACAGACAAAGTAACAGTCACATAAAGGTGAGATTTTGAGATTGAGGAAGGCCAACCTCCGATTTGGAGATTTCTCTTAAAAATGACATGTTGATTATTTGACGATTATGTCTTTATCATTATTTTCTTTTACAAATCAGTGATTATGCTACATTTATATTTTGTGATGATTAGTTTTCCATTGTGTATATGGTTTCTATGATTTTATGGTTCTTTCTTCAAGCAGACAGTGCCTTTGTAACACCAGGAGAAACATTTTAAAATGGTTTTATGTACTTTATATTTAAATAAGAAATGCTTGCAGCTTTCTGTAGCTACAACAATTTAATTAAATTGAATAAAAAGGAACAATGACACCAAAACTCCACGTAGTAACAACAAAACAACACTGACTTATTTGTGTATATGTAGCTGCCAGGTCTGTTATTTCTAGGTCAACAGAGTAGCTTAGTGGTCAAACAAGTGTGGTCACACACTTATTTCCTCAATCCCTCTTCCTCTTGCCCAAGGAACGAGAGGAAGAGGGATTGAGGAAACTATTTGAGAATCTCAAATGCATTTCCTCGTGGTAACCATACTCACCTTTCAATCAAAACGTCCTCAAGCTATAAGAATGCAGGTCGGAAAATAACTATCTAGATATTTTCATTTTTATTAGCCTTATATGACCAGGTAGAAATTAGAACACATTTTCATCCAGAACATTGACTCTGGAAGCAAGTAGGGTTGCCTGCTTTGTTTAGGGATAGAACAACAAGTTATTTACCTTGCAAGCTCTGGGAATTGATGAAGAAGCATTTCAGTTACTGGTCAGATGCTTTAACCACTAAGAGACTTAGTATCCCCAAATGATGGGTGCAAACAATGATCTACATCCCAAACAGCCAAACAACTTTTTCAGTTAGCTAGCTATAGTTGTCCATAATGTATAAAATGATGAGCTTTTGTTTGATGTTTGGGTTCTTACCTGGTCTGGTCAAGCCACAAACAAATAGTTGAAGCTAGCTAGCTGATATAATGTTAGTGTTTCATTTGCGAAACAAGGCTATTTGCTTGTTTTGTTATTTTCATGAACTGAAGTTTGAATTTTAATGGGGGAGCACCAAGTGGCTGCTTATTGTAGTTACATAGATTCCGAAATCTTTGGTAAATACAGCTCCGGAAAAAATTAAGAGACCACTGCAACTTTGTCTTTCCTTTCGAAAAATGTTGAAAAGGAAAGTTTTGAGTGAGGAACAGTAGCGTTCAATTTGCAGTGGTCTCTTAATTTTAACCTTTCTGTTCCTCACTCAAAACCTTCCTTTTCGACTTTTTTGGAAAGGAAAGAAAAAGGTGCTGTGGTCTCTTAGTTTCTTCCGGAGCTGTATATTAAATTAATATAGTTACGGGTCATTTCATTGGTGCTAGCCTGGTGCCAAGCTAAAGCTAATACCTTTCTGTACCTCAGAAAAAGCTGCTAAACATCTGAATTGAAGATATTTTAGCATGACTAAGGTTGACATAGTAGGTAGACAGCCTTCCACTAGTCTCTAAATTGTCATCAATGTTGACAAATGCTTGATCAGTATTTTAATTGATATAACAGAATTAACTGTGGCTGTCAGTCTGCAGCAGCAGGATCATCATAATTTCTCCACTCCCTTTGGGGTGGTTTCAAGTCAGGAAAAATACTGAACTACCTAGCTAAAAAAGTGTAAACCTGCTCAGTTTGTCAAATTTGTTATTTCAATTCAGTGGCTTAAGACCAAAAGAAATTTGACACATGCATGGCCAGTGTGTCTGTGCTGTTGACCACAATAGTGGTGCTTGACTTACACATGCAAGATTTTATTCAGTTTAAAATCTTATTTGATGTGTCAAATTGTATTATTTATTTTTTTGAAGACACCCAAATTGCACTCCATAGTTTTATTATACAATACCAATGAGTAATGTTATTACTGACGCTGTCACCTATTACACGTTATCCAGAACATTGCTCTTTGAATATGAGACTTCAATTCCATTTTGTCTGACTCCTGTCTTGGTATGACACATCTACAAGTACAGTATACCATTATTAAACATCTAACAATTAGTCCCTCGATTATGTCAGGTCTTGCAACTGACAATTATACCTGACCTTTATATCACAGTACCAGCACTGATCTAGCAGAAAAGGTTATCCCTCATCAATGTTCCATTCATATCCATTGCATGCTTGGGAAAATCCAAAGTTAATGTGTGCTTCCCAAATGACATCATTTTTCAATCTAAAAGAAGTGGACTATTTAGAGAATAGGATGGTATTTGGGATGCGTTGATCAGTCACATAGCTTATCAGGATGCATTAGCAACATACTGCCATTTAGACGGTCATCGTGTTATTAGGATGACGCCTTGTTATGCAGGGTTAGTCATGATAAGCTTC
>JACXGI010008216.1:10840-34376 GCA_016801175.1 Esox masquinongy
TATATATATATATATATATATATATATATATACGAAAAAGGTGCAGTGGTCTCAAAACCTTCCTTTTCGACTTTTTTGTAAAGGAAAGAAAAAGGTGCAGTGGCCTCTTAATTTTTTCTGGAAAAAATTAAGAGACCACTCCTAATTGTTCTTAAATCAGCATATCTACATGTATGGCAGCCATTCCATTCCAGTGTCTGTTAAATTCCAACACATGCACACCTAATTTTACTTAATGAGGTACTGATTAGGTGATTACCTGAACCAAATCTAATTTAACGAGGAAAAGTATAAAAACCACTGCTGTGGTCATCACTATCCTCTTGCAATAGGACCAGCTGGATGGCAAAAACAGTGCAAGTACTGTAGTACCTTTAAGGTAATTTGAATACAAAAGATAACTATTCAGCATGACACGAGTTGAAAAGAAAAGCTTTGAGTGAGGAATAGAAGGGTTCAATTCTGGCTTTAGTAGCAGAGGGATACAGTGAGCGTCAGGTTGCTTCCATCCTGAAAATTTCAGTGATGGCGGTTCATAAGAACAAGGTAAAGCAACAGACATTGGGGACAACAAAGCTACAGACTGGCAGAGGGCGAGAACGACTGTCCACTGACCGAGATGACCGTCAACTAATTCGACCGTCAACTAATTCGTCACTCAACAACCGTAGGATGACATCAAGTGACCTACAAAAAGAATGGCAAACAGCAGCTGGGGTGAAGTGCATGGCGAGGACAGTTCGAAACAGGCTCCTAGGGGCAGACCTGGAGAGGCCTACAAGCCACAGTGTCTCACACCCACTGTGAAATTTGGTGGAGGATCGGTGATGATCTGGGGATGCTTCAGCAAGGCTGGAATCGGGCAGATCTGTCTTTGTGAAGGCCAGCCCAATCTCCAGACCTGAACCCCATTGAAAACCTCTGGAATTTGATCAAGAGGAAGATGGATGGTCACAAGCCATCAAACAAAGCTGAGCTACTTAAATATTTGTGCCAGGAGTGGCATAAAGTCACCCGACAGCAATGTGACAGACTGGTGGAGAACATGCCGAGACGCATGAAAGCTGTGATTAAAAATCAGGGTTATTACACCAAATATTGATTTCTGAACTCGTTCTAAGTTAAAACATTAGTATTTTGTTTTTGAAAAATGAATATGAATGTTTTCTTTGCATTATTTGAGGTCTGAAAACAATTCATCTTTTTTAGGTTATTTTGACCAGTTGTTATTTTCTACAAATAAATACTCTCAATGACAATATTTTTATTTGGAATTTGGGAGTAATGTTGTCAGTAGTTTATAGAATTAAACAAAACTGTTCATTTTACTCAAACAGATCCCTATGAATAGTAAAACCAGAGAAACTGATAATTTTGCAGTGGTCTCTTAATTTTTTCCAGAGCTGTATATATATATCCCTCCAATAGAAGGATTAGAAAGAAAACTGAAACATTGATAGTAAAAATCTAAGTTTTCAGAAGGAATATATTACTAGCTCTCACCAAGTCTGAGTGGCCACTTGACTTTTTACCAAGAGATGTTCTTCCATCTTCAGATTACATTTTACTGTCAGTCAGTTATCTGTACTTCTCAGGAAATGCCATATACAATCTCTGACACCCGAGTTCTCACCTGAATCTGAATCATAATGACGAATGGTGTTTTATTGTAATCCTTTATGATTGAAAACCTTGTCATTTGGACATGGTAGTTCGAGGAAACAGCCACACCGAAAAGGTAGATTTTTATTCATAATCATAGTGCTGTTTTTTATGATTTTATTAAAATAGGATTTTCCGTAGAGTGTCATGGTGGTCTAAAAGTGTCTGTGATAGCTGCAATGACCTTAAAATCAATACATTAATGTGCACTAAGAGCCTTGGAAGAGAAAATACATTTTCCTCCTTCCACGATAACATGCAAATACACTTTGGGTCCCATGAAGCTCAACGACTGTGCCTGTCGATGTGTGAGGTGATTTTTCATGGACTTTGCATGCCATTTCAGGCACAGGGCTTTAATGTACTGAAAAAAGAAATTACCTTATCCGTGTTTCAAAGGGCTCCCTGTTTCCTGCATAGTTGCAAGTAAAAGTCTTCACACCTCTTGAACAGTCTTCACATTTTGCAGCCTTAAAATGGATTATGTTTGATTCTTTTTTAGGAAATCTACAAAACCCTCACCACATTTTCAAAGTCAAAGAAAATGTGTGCAACATTTTTTAACATTACCAAGAAATACAAATAGAATATTTATTGATTGCATATACACACCCTATACATATTATTCAATGAAAGCACCTTTGACAGTCTTTGCAGAGGATTGGCATAATATTGTAATAACTTTCCACAAATATACAGTATGGTTGACAGTACATCTATCGTTTTTATTATTATTATTTCTCAAGCTAAGTAGATTTGGTTGGGAATCTTTGATGGAGAGCAATATTTAAACATCCTAGCTTTTTGCAAGCAGATTTTTGTCCAGGCATACAAAGATGTTTAACTGTCTTAAAGTGACAAGCCTACTGGACCACAATGCTTGAAAATACAAATGGATAAACATTCAATTTCCTAAGTAAATACAATACCACTAAGGATGAAACGCTTATTATGTTTATGTATTGTGGCAGCATTATGTTATGGGTACTCTTTGAGAGTTTTTCACTTTAAATGTTTTATTTATTTATTTAACCTTTATTCCAGCAGGGGAGGTCATGCTGAGACCAAAGGTCTCTTTTGCAGATTATTAAACAATAGAAAGTATGGGGAGCATCCCGAAAAATAAAAAAAAACATGAACACACAATTCATAAGATATAAAGACATTCTTCATAGGAATACAACTTCAGTTTTTTTATTAAACAAACCAGGATTTTATTTTCAGTAAGACACTCAAATATTTATGTTAAAGACATGCAAGAATGTCTTTCTAAAAGGTGTTACATGATCAGGAGTTTAACAATCATAACCCTGACATAAATTAGTTGGAAAATTGGATATGGTTTGAATGTTGCTATCCATCAGTGATTCCAAAAGAAAAGTACTGCGCTTGAGAAATGTTGACCAAAACAATACATATTTATTTACTGATGTTTGTTTTTGCAAAAATTCTGCAAAGCTGTTAGAATACTATTAACAAAGGATTCACAGCTGTAATTGCTGTGAAATATGCTTCCACCAAGTACACATTTTGGAGAATGCATAATCAAGATTTTAGTATAATAACTTTGGAACCTTGCCCAAAGAATTACTTTACTTAGAAAATGTGGAGGTTACACCGACCTAAAAGGTTACATAGACCTTTATGAACAATGTAAGAACAAAGTAATCCCTTTTTAGATGGAGATCCACTAGAGCCCACCTCTACTTTCAACCAGGACACATACAGTAAGGCTTTGGTCAAAAGTAGGGCTCCCTGAATGGCAAAGTGTCACTGCCTCGTATTACAGCTTTGTTTTCAAATCCTGGTTATGACATAGAGTCAATCCATATTGGTTTAGCATTGGGTGGCTTAAAATTGCTTTTGGCTGGCGAGCTCCATCAAGGTTCTTGGCTGGGGAATGCGTTGATCCTAAGTGTGAGTGCCGGTAAAAACTTCCTGGTAAAGCGAGCATGTGATTGTGATAAGAAAAAAACATGAAAAATATGTATAAAAGGACACGTCTCAAGCTTTGACTCTCCATACCTACTGTGGAGTTGTTGCAATGAGGCAAGGCCCTAATCAGGAATTGGTTATCACAAAAGTGGGAGATGGTACAATAATAATAAAAACTATTATAAAGAGAAAAAGGGTAGATTTAGGACTGATGAATACAGCCTGGCTACAGCTGGATACAGCAGGCTGCAGAGGTGCACTTAACTTTCCTCTAGGAAGCTTTCTCCTCTGCAGAGCCATCAACAGACAGACTCATATCAGTAAAGGATCATTAGAGCTAGAATCCAACTGTAGAAAGGGATTTTTGCAACATTAATTTTAACACTCCCAATCCAGTAAATAATATTCTAGTTAAAGCCTTGATTGCTTCACAAAAAAGCATACTTAGGAACTAAATTGCATTTTGCTCAAAGAGTGCGTTTCAAGAATCAAAGGGCTAAATAAAGGGCTGTGTGAATTAGAAGTGCACTGATGTTTAAATTACACAATCAGGTTTTCATCATATGACACCAACTGATCATCTTCTATGCCCTCTGTCTCACAGTCTAAAGGTAAGCCTTGATATGATTAACCAGATGATGTGTATGAAACAGTTTATTATATTACAATGGGGGGTTAGGAATGTTCTGTTGATAGTTAATCACCTGGGAACAAGAAGATATATATTAGAGTTTGAGCGTCAGCATTTGTTTAGGCGAATGTTTCTGTTGTGTCTCCAGTTAATTTAACTCTTTCTAATCATTCTATTTATAGATGCAGTAAAGAGGTCAATGAATTTTCATTCTTATTTATATGAAAGGGATGCCATCATTGCCACACAGTCACAAAAATCTGCTCTAACAGAGTGGATATACATCAAGTCTGTCATGATTTATTAATTCCATCGGGCCCACTAATTCCCAACTTGTATTTTTTTTGGCTGTTCTAACTGCCTAACATTTAAAAGTTGTCACTGTTAGTTTTAGAAGAAGGGACTGCTAAATGTGTCCTTCTACTTATATAAGCTATTAGCATAGCTAGGGTACAGAAATGACTGTTGATAGTCAGAGTGTAACTGTAAACTATAATTTCATCATGCGTTACAGTTAGAGCTAAAATACATTTTAGGGATTACCTTGTTTATTCCTTTTTGAATGTAGAGGAATATGGCCTGTTGGCCTTCATTTCAAGGTCTTACAGCCCAGATACATGTACATTATATGCGTCGCATTGCTTTCCCTTTAGTATCACGTCAAAGTGACGTTCTACCTGCTGCACCAGAAAAGCTTCAAAATCCCCTCATATTGTCATTAACAAGACTGAAAGATCTTGCACGCGTCAACCATCAAGAATTGAATCCCAGTGTTTTGTGAAGCCTGGACGCTGCCATTGGATGTGACACAACGTGAGTAGTGTTGCAGCTGTCATGTATTTCAAAGATGGCATGCCTTAACAGTTGATGGCAACGCTGAGCGCTCGATAGCTGCAGTGTAGCTTCTAGGATAGAATTGGAGGCCAAATTGTGGTGAATTTAAGTGCAGGTTTTTCTATGTGGGCTTCATTTAGTTACCACATAGAGATGAAAAGAGGTCTACACTGTGGATCCATCCCATTATACCATCTGTTTTGCATGGGCAAAGGCACTAAGGACATCTCAATGTTAAAGCATTGGTATAATGGTATAACTCCTGATGGCCCGTTTGGAACGGCTACCGGGTCATTAGGAGGAATCACACCCTTTTGACAACATTAAAATTGCGGATTCCTTCAGTGATGTCCATATGCATTTTTTTTTATTTAAAGAGCAATCTGGAGTAACAGTATATTGTCTGGTAATGCTCTAAGAATGTTTTATCATTTTGTTTGGGGTTCATTGGAAGAGTAAGTATAATAATAATGAGTGGATGTTTGGATCGTAATTTGGGCATTGTAATGTTAATTTTCTATCCATATGTAAAGCTAACTGGTTGAGACATCATGGGTAGTGAAATTTAAAACCTGTAATGTCTTGGTTTGAGGAAGACAGCAGGACAGGTAGAGTAACAGTGATTGAAGCCTGGGTTTTCTTTTGAAGAACTCCTTCAATCAGATTGCAACAACCTGTTTTGTTATTTTGTTTTAGAAAAAACTTGTATAGTCTTTCCAGCTTTAATATTCACATTCAATAAAAATACCTCACAAAAGCAGTGATTCCTTGTAGGCTTATTATATTCCTTGTAGGCTGTCATATTTGATTCCTTTATGGGATTTTATGGAAATAACCTGAACATGTTGCATTTAAAGGTAATGTGAAAAATGGATTTCAATAGAGTAAATATGGCCAACATTTTACATGACATTTTAACTCTAGAATGTGTTAACTAAACCACATTTGTTGTAAAGGGTGTTAACATATTGACAATGGCGGTAAATGACTGAATGTATTGACAGTCTAACATCAATGAGTCACCCAAGGAGACATGTGATAGGGCAAAACTTCCAAGTCGCCATCCTATTATGCTTTGGAAATAGTACAATCAATACATTAATTAATGAATTCCCGATGTAACTAAAAAAAGTTGTCATATACGTTTAAAATGAAACCAAGGTCAATGGCGTATCTAATGAGTTTTTCATTTCTGCAATCAACATATTCTCATTACTGCTTATTGCTTCCTTGTTTCTAGTCTGCTCTGAATCAATACACCTTAGACAAGTGTGCCTTTTATTTTTAGATATAAAGAATCTAAGTTATTCAGTCTTCTCTGTCATAGTGAGGTAAAATAATATTTACAGAATAAACACCAAAGAAATAACAAAAGTGAGTTGTTGAAGAAAGACATGATTATATTTTTTATGTCAGGAGAGGCTTTTTTTAAGTACTCTTTCCATCTACTGCATGTGCTGAGCTAGCTGAAGTGGAGTTAACTAGGATAAGTGGACCACACAGGGGCAATGTAGTTCAATAAAGAAAGCTGGACCAGATGTTAATGATTATGGATTCACAGGGATGGCATGGAATACATAATCACTTGTACCTGAAGACTGTACAACTTCACTCCTGGAACTTTTAGAAATTCAACCATAAAATGTAGAACTACATTTTACAGAGAGGTAAGTCTTTGCTAAGTGAAAGAATGCACTGTATATCCTTACCGGTCATGGTGACTAACAGCTGCTCACGCCTACAGACACAGTATATATTGTATAGGCTACGTTCCAAATGGCACAGAAACCTATTTACCATATGGTGCTATATTTTTGACTAGAAGCCTATCGGCCATGGTCAATGGAGGTGAACCATGAAGGGAATAGGGTGCCATTTGGGAAGCTACGAGTCATAAGGTTACTCTTATAATCGGCAACTGAACAGCAGTGTTCTAGAATACTGGACTGTTGGCTCGTGTTTTTTTGAATTCTCGGCAAATCTCAAGCAGTCAACACAGAGATGCATTTTTTGGGTGATGTAGGGAGGTTCGTGTTTTGGCTGTGCGTCTCCCACAGATGGTGGTCTCAGAGCTGTTTGGCTATGTAGCAGTGGGATGCCGTACTATTGCGTCTTGGCGTCTGTGGACAATGATTTGGGCTTCCTTTCGCATTCATCATTAAAACTGGAAAAATTACTATGATGATAAGGTTGAAAGATACTACAGAAATACTCTGTGCACATAGATAGGATCATATGCATTTCTAACTACATGAAAGGAAAAATAACTTCTCACTCATTCCTGAGAAAATAGCGAATGAGCTCTGAACTATTACATTTAGTGACTGGTAGTGTGACACTTTTTTATCAGTGCACACTAGGGGTGAAAACGGTTCACAAAACTCACGGTTTGGTACGATATGGTATAGTGGTGTCACAGTTCGGTAGGTTTCGATACATGAAAAAAAATAAATGCCTGAGAAATATGTAATTTGTATTTAGCTTATCCATTTATTATAGTAGTAAACATGGGTAGATTGAATTCCCAGGAGCATATCTCGCATGATAGTATTATATATTGACATATATATCGAAAAGATTTTTAATATGTGCCCATATATTTTTTTAAACACATACATATACATACAGTGGATATAAAAAAGTCTACACACCCCTGTTAAAATGCCAGGTTCTTGTGATGTAAAAGAATGAGACAAAGATAAATCATGTCAGAACTTTTTCCTCCTTTAATGTGACCTATAACATGAACAATTCAATTGAAAAACAAACTGAAATCTTTGAGGGGGAAAAATAAAAAACTCATAATAACCTGGTTGCATAAGTGTGCACACCCTTAAACTAATACTTTGTTGAAGCATCTTTTGATTTTATTACAGCACTCAGTCTTTTTGGGTAGGAGTCTATTAGCATGGCACATCTTGACGTCTATTAGCATGGCACATCTTGACGTTTAATATTAATGTACAATGTATGTACGAGTCATAATTCTCTGGACAAATGCGGTTTATATATGGATGCGGTTAATCCTCAAGTTTGTGTACACTACGCTATAAACTTAATGGTATGATTTATACACGGTGAGGGATATAAACGGGAATTACGGTAAATGAGTAGTCATGTTACTCGTATTGCCACTCGAATAGGCTATCGTCAATGAACAGAGACTAAATGTTGTAGAAGTTTTATCCACTACTCGTTGGCAATCCCCGTTATAGTTTATAGGGAAATCCTCCCAAGTAATCTTCTTGTTCTGTTCTTGCTGAAGTGAAATAACTAATGAGCCAAACTGCATACAGCTATGAGACAAAACAACTTTCTTTTTGCCGGACCGCGTAAGCGGAGCCGGCCAAGAAGAGCGAATGTCTCTTACTGAGTGAGTGACTACCCCTTGTTAAATAGCGTCGTGTTTAGAGACGTGGACTAGCAAACCAGAGGTCCCGCGTTTGAGCCTTTTCACAGTCAAAACAAATTATGCATTCGGATTTGTTCAGGACAGTCAGAAACTTCACTGGCTACAACCACCAGTAGCTACGTTATAGTAAGCCTAAAATAAAACTGTTTATGGTTATATTGCGACTATTCCTGGTGCATTTTCAAAGCATGCATCCGTGCATGCTTTTTGGGTCAGGATAGATAAACTTAATTGGCTACAACCTTCAGTAGGGTGATGGTTATTCCATCGATAAGAACTCTTAATGGAAGTAAGTACCGAGACAAAATTCTCTACTTGGCACAATTCAGTAGCTTATTTACTTGCAAGGAGAGAAGCGTCAAAAGCCTACAAAATAAACCTGTGAGGCATCTCTGCCCTAACACAGAACAGTCACTGTATTTATACAGTTAAAAGCGGTGTGGCAAGATATTGCTTATTCTCTAAAGACAACATTTGTTCCTTATCATTCCTGCCCCCACTTGTGTCTTCCTCTATCTGTCTTAGGTGTTTACTCTCAAGGGGGTAGGGGAACATCGTAAAAGTCACTCTCAGACAGCTAGCCACATTCCTGAAGAACAAAGGACAGATACCCTTATTGGTTTAAGCAGATTAACAGGTGGTCAGAAGACCCAATGATCCACTGATATCATTTACACATGTCACAATCAAAGACCAGAGTTACATACCAGGGAATAGAAAAGCAAACATTTCTAAAATGTACATTAGTTCAGGAAATTCCATAACAGTAGCTACGTTATAGTAAGCCTAAAATAAAACTGTTTACGGTTATATTGCAATTATTTCTGGAAGTACGCATCTGTGCATTCTTTTTGGGGTAATATAGACTAGATCACAGCTCCTTGGGCAGTAAAAGAGTTGGGGTTTCCATGATTCTCTGGTCTTTTCACTTGACGAAAAAGTCAGTTATCGTCACCTACAGTATATTGAGAGTTATTGTATGAATGTCATTCATGAATGAAAGAAAAACGAAGATAGTTGTGCCATGAAATGAAATAGCTTTGGCAGTGTAAAGTTCTTCTTCCGTCTCGCTAGCAATTGCTCAATTCTTATGACTATTCCAATTAGTAAGTTAGTAGATACTAGTGAGCCTATTACTGGCTAATAAGCTGTTAAAACTGCCAGTGGCGAAAGCCATAAAGTTCATAGATGTTGTTTGTGGTGGAGGTAAACTTAATAATAAACGTTAGTCAGTTTAACAAAATGCTTAATGGTGTCTAACGAAATATTCAAACTTGGTGTGATGTTAATGCGTGACATTATTTTTTTGAAAGACTTTATTACCATGTGTATATTTTCCCCACATTAATTTATACGCCATTGGTTTATGCAATAATATATATATATATATATATATATATATATATTTACAATATAATATATATTTTCCTAGTTATAGTATATGATTAATGTATTGTTCAGTTCGCAGTGTGTACCGAACCGTGCACCGTGTACTGAATGTTTCAATACGAATACACGTACTGTTTCACCCCTAGTGCACACCCATTGAAGGGCATTTCAAACATCTGGAGCAAACACAAAGTCAGTCCCTCTTCAGAAAACACTTGGATGTCCTAACAATGATGTTATGCATCCGATGAAGGGGTGTTTGTCGCTAGTATTATGTGTCAATGTAACGCGTTGGCAGCAAGTGAGCTAAATGTCCTAAACATTGCTGGACTTGGAAGTTTATCCTTTTTTGTTATTTTAAAGTGGGGTTGGTGTAAAGATGTTAATTATAAAATACTATCAGTTCCACCACCTTGACTCATATTCATTTTTCCCATGGTTGATTTTGATGTCCCCATCCTCAGCACCTCTCTTTACCTCTAGAGCATTAATGTTGCATACCAATCATCCCCTTTTTAATGTCCCCTTGAGATTTGAGATTAACATGGAGGTTAGGCTACTGTTAAACACAGGAGAAAAATGCCTGGATCGATGCAGATATATACTATGTAGTATGTCTATATATGTGCAGTGCATGTCATATTTTCTTATAAGTATCCTTCAAACTGATATGTATATGCATTATTTCTGATTATGCTTTTGGGATGATGACATCAGATGTTGACATACCAACCACAAAGGTACAGGTAGGTCACATCAATTTCCTGTAACTGGACATATTTTCAAGTTGACACAGCAAAGTTTATACATTGATGACTTATAAAGAGACCCTTTTCTACAGTTGAGCAACTCATTAGGTAACAAAACAGGTCATTGATTTTACAGCTTTGTCCAGGGATTTTATAGGACATAAGTGACTCTCATAAGATTTCACTATGGGTCATTAAATCAGAGCTGTGGATGATCCCCCAAACATTTTACCCTCTATAACGACATAGTACTTAAGACCCCTTTACACTGTTCTCCAAAGAGGTGGGACGTTTACTTTGACCAATGTGCGGTATGACAAATGTAACAGAATAAAGCACATTTCTAACAATATTTTAATATATTTAGTACACCTCTCTTGTTTTCAGGTGTAATTCAAGGACGTTTACAATTTGAAATCCCATTGTATCTTTTGACCATTCATTAAGTTTAGGTTTTGATCATTTTTGCTACAGAATGAGTGCTCCTTGCGCTGGCCTTTTAACATAAATTTCATAATACATGAAAATGCTTTTAAACACTTTGCATATCTTCATGGCGGACTTTCTTAAGAGAGACTAAGTGGTGCAGATGTGTTGCTGGATTTTAGAGAGCAGAACCAGACATGCCGTCCTCCAACCAATATCTGTCAACATAACTAAAAACATTTGAATACCCTGACAAAATGGAACATCAAACCATTGATAGGATAGTAGCTCCACTACTATAATTACTATAAATCATCAGCAAATTCGCCTTGCCAGTCCGTTTGTCTCACTCCAGCTTCTAAATAGATAATGCATGCAGGTCTGTTTAGAATCCCCTCATCCCTGCAATTATAGCAACAGCACTTTGATTTTTACTGGAGCCATCTCATTGTAAAGGGGTATGGGATGCAGCTATGGCCTTAAGCTTTAGCCCTTCGTGGTTAGATTGGCACGGCTGTACACTCTGTATGCAGCAGTCAGCTTGCTAACTGGTTACTGCGGAATGGCTTCGGCTTTGCCACAGCTAGTGAAATGTTAATAAGGAAAGATGTTTGCCCTCAATCAATCAGAAAATCTATGTAGAAAAACCCTTACCTGGTTGTCAATCACATATTTTATTCAGATTATTAAGTAATCAGTGTACTTTCATTATCAAACGTACTGGCGTGTCCAGAGTACACCCATCATATTTATTTATCAAAGCCATTATGGCTCTGTGAGCCTTAGCCAAACACCTTTATGCAGCCTCCATTGTGATTTGTTTTCATTTTACTCTTATTTATACAGGGAAATCAAGCTGAGACCAGGGTCTCTTTTGCAGTTGTGCACTGTATCACCGCAATGAAAACAAATATAGAGAAATATGAAATAAATAATAAAATCTAAAATAAATTTTTAAAATAAAACATGTAAAATACACATAGATTAAGAAAGGCAATCACAGGGAACAAAAAAAGTAATTTATCAAACATTTACATTTCCTTATAGGCACCAGACCATCAAGCTTAAAGCTATTTTGCAAGGCATTCCTCGAGTGGAGTGCATAATAGCCAGAAGCAAGACATCACCATAGTCAAGTACAGACAAGTGGCTTGGAAAATGTATTTTCTGTGCTGATATGACATACATAATTTGTTTCTATAAAAAAACAAAAACATTTTAATATTCTGCTTCATCAACTCAGCAATGTTTCTAAAATAAAGATAATCAAACTAAATCTCAAGGTATCTATATTTTGGAGCACGTTCTATTAGTGACCCGTCAAGTGCAGTAATTTTCAGATCATCAGATTGTATATTTTGGACCCTAAGAATGGCATTCACTTAGTTTTAGATTTAGCGTACAGTATCATCAACATAGAATTTAAATGACAGTTTTTCACAGAATCACATACATCGTTAAAATACAGAGTGAACAGAAAGGGTCCCAACATTGAACGTTGGGGAACTCCTTTGTGAACAACAACACATTTGTGACAGAATTCAGGAACAGGGGCTTATACTGCATGTCACTACTTTTCAGGAGAGCCGTTTGTAAGAAGAAAAACATGTTCTGGGACATTTTGTTGTTTTTGCAGAAATGCCTTCTTGAACTTTAATGTGACATAACAACCTAGTATGCGAAGTGTAAATACAAATAACATTTAAAACTGAAACCCTTGTTTAACCAGTGGAAAATACAGGACTTTTCCTGCTAGACATGACTGGCTGACATAATGAAGGGGCTGGACATGCTGTCATACTGAGTTCTGATTGGTCTATCAAGTCACCGGCTTCTATCATAACGCAGCTACTTGATCTGTATCATTGCGACCCCGGAAATTTCAAACATGGACCAGTGCGAACGTGTTGCTAGAGCTCTCAACCATATCACTGCCCTGAATTTAGCAGCCATGTCAACAAATCTGAGTGGGAACAAGCGTAGTAAAGAGCGTAGTTAACAGAGTCAACAGACCAAAAGCAAATGACAAAGGACTTTGTATGTAGTCAGAGGATATTTCATCTCCCGTGAAACATTCCTACATGTATATGTGTAAGTCTAACGTTCGCTACCTAGCTTCAGATAATTCCTTTTCAGAAAGTTGTCAAAGTCCTTTGCATTGCTAGTTATCTAGCTATAGCTACTGACATTACTGTTAACGTTATCTAGCTAGGTAATGACATTAACTTACCAGCTAGCTAACATTTCCTGGATTCTAGCTTGTTTGTTGGGTAGCTAGCTTTTCTTCACAAAAGTCAGCAAGTCACTTAGTTTGATAATAAGTAGCTGATTGACCGGTCATTCATCCAGGTGTGTGTGTGATTATGCCTAGCTATTATGTTTACATTGTCTTCACAAAAGTGAGCAAGTCACGTTTGTTTGTTGTGAATCTTACCTGGCAATAAAACTCTGATTCTGATGCATGATGTGGACAACCCAGTCCATCAGTACAGTAAGACTGCTAAACGTCTCAGTGACTGTTCATCTGCACTCAAACTATCTGTACTTACATTGCTGCTACTATTTATTATGAATCCTGGTGCTAAGCCACATCATTTTTCACTGTACTGTTTATACCTGATGTATTAAGTGCAAGTGAAAAAAAAATATATATATATTTATTTGGTTTAATATAGTATGTGTTTATTAAATATCAACCAGACCAGTTTAGCACAAGACCAGAGTGTCCCCATTTGAATACTTAAATAGCTGGATGGGGTTAAGGCCTAAGAGGGTGTGAACTATGCTGAATGGGCGTAAACAAAGAACAGCTCTCTGGCAAGTATGAATCTTTCAGGCCTTTTTTTCTCAGAACTAAGTAGAGCATATTAGCAACTTTTAAAGCAGCATATCTTTCCCATAACTTTATCAAACAGTGTTTTATGTACCATTACAAAGCTCTGAATCTGGACCTTTATAAAATGTAAAAAAAAGCCAAACTCTAATTTTAGTTCCTGAATTCTGTCACATTTAGATTCAATATAATTTGTATTAGCCTGGGATCTATTGCTGGGATAATTCTGAAACCAAAGGCAGGTGCCCATGGCCAAGCCCAGAAAGGTCAGTGTTTTCCTCAAAACAAAATAATCAGCTGTCTCAATTTACCAATGACTCTAGAATGTTAGCAAGGCAAGACAGATTAGACAGATGTGTCTTAAGGCGCTGGCTTTTCAGGAAAACATCTTGACTATTAAGAGCAGAGCTTTTCTGCATAATGTGATTTGTGATGATCATTTTTTGCTTTCAAAGGGATTTCCCCCTGCAATAAAGAGATTGCCCCCTGCAATAAAATGGCAACAGAAGGCATCGGCAATAGTATTCTTGTCAGTAATGAGTCCAGTATCCAAAACTATCTATTTTGGCGGTGTATGAACTGTTCTTCAGGTGTTTACCGTTTGAATTATAACATCACATACTATTCAGATTACAGTTTTTGCATTTCACTATATTTAAATCAACAAATGACAAACCAGAGATGTTGACTGAATAGGAAAATTACATTACATGGTCATTAAGATTCATATATACATTAGGTTACTTTTCATCTATGGTGGATTTGCCATAAGTTTTAACTTTATTCAGTTTAGGAAAGATTTGTCTTCCATCTGTGATGAAGTTTGGCCATTGCTTTGATGAAGACTCTTTTCAACAATTTTTTTCAACAATTCTTTTTTTTTTACCCAAATGTGGTTGGGAATTTACTGTATTGTAGGGTGTCTTGGTTGATGATTATCTCAACAGTTGTAGCCAGTTGAAAATGCGCCAGCTGGTAGACTTTGGTGCCTTTGTGAGATATTTTTCAACAGTTAGCAGTAAATAACGTGTGCCAGATAGAGTAGATAGACCAGATAGACAGCATGTTTCAAGCGGTGCCAGCCTGATAGACGTGTGTGGCTGTGTGAGATATTGTTTTGTGTGCCTGTGTGAAATGCATTTTAGTGTTGGTGTTTTCCTTTATCTGTTTTCTTTTTCCCCTCCAAAGGGTAAAGACAGATTGCCTCGCTGCGACCCCCTAGTCTGAGTAGGCCTGTTAATTAGGTCGCCACATACGGGCATGAGGACGCAACACGGCTGAGCATGAAAAGGATGTGAGAATTAGGTTGAGTACACAACTTGTTGTTTTCCTCTAAACTACTGATATATTAATGTGTTTGGCTGTAGTAGAAGTGGTCACTGGCCACATACATTGGACTTGGTAGCTGATGGGAAAACCAGTACATTGCCATTTTAATGTGTTAACTTGCTAGGACTGGTTTTAATACAAATAATGGGTAGAACACTGATGACAGTTCTGGTTACAAACAGTTGCTAAAAGGCCAGTGCAAGGATGGCATGTTATTCCCAGTAAAGCAACACTACATCAAAATTGAATTTTCTGGAAAGTATCACAAATAGCTTCATAAATGAAAGTTACTGGCCAACAAACACTAAAAAGAAACGTGATAGCAGCAAATAGGAGATGCTCAAGTTCCGAAAAGTTTGAACTTTCGGTGCCGCGGAGTTCACACTCCTGATAACACACAGGAAAGAAGTCACATCACAGGCACAGACAGACATCTACAGAAAGCCGTATCTAACTCTCTCTGCACTTCTCCTATTCATTATCTTTTGTCAATTACTTAGATTTGGGCCTGTGCTTGATGAGTCGGGAGCCCCCCTGTCCAGTGCGATTAGGTGTGTATGGGTGGCTGTGTGGCTGGTGTTGCCAGTAGCCTCGCTTGCTGGTGCTGTGCGCACTGCGGTCGCAGCGCCACTCACAGCGGTTACTCGCTGGAGCTGGGAGATAGCATCTAAATGATTGTCAGATCCATGGCTCCTGTTTAGTGCGGCCATTATTTTTTATTCTGTCAGAAATGTCACTTTGAATCTGGGACCGCGTCAGAGTGAGTGTTGTCCCCTGCAGCAAAATGAACAGAGGAGCAGCTAGGCACATCCATCCTCCCTGAACTACCACTATCAGGGGCCACTGCATGTACTCACAACAGCCGAGGCCTCAACCAGAGATGGTGGTCCATTTATGTGCAGTTTCTTCTTTGAAATTAAACTTTTGTTTTGTCACCTGAATGGCTCTTTTATGATTTGTATATTAATCTATTTCATAATAATGTTTTAAATAATGTTTGAACATAACTACTGCAATTTGCATACACAAGCTGGTATGCTATTTTATGCCTTTACCACTGATTCCTTGGTGTTGGACTTGTGATTATGGCCTCGTCTAATCGCAATGGAATTGGGAGAGTTGAAGATAAGAAAAGGCTTCCTCTGAAGCACATCGTGAAAAGCAGTTCTGCTTCTTATCTCAGCGCTCTCTTAAACGGGAATTTAGTCGTTACCGATGCGTTTGGAGATACCGCACATCCGGCAAATGACCACAATAACCTGATGCATCGCCGTGAGTTATTCGAGTGTGACGCGGTGAGGTATCCCTTTACCATCACTTCCACCAACCCAGTGCTGTGTCAATAAGCACTGCCCTTTTTGGGATAGGTATGGTCGGCATGCCGCTAACAGGAGATGAATCCAAATCAAAATGACTGATGTACTGTGATGCTGTGCCTCAGACAGCTGCACCACCTGGGAGCCCAGAACTTTCAGTACAATTCAATGCAATGTGGAAAAATCTCTCACATGTAAAACACACCGCCAACGCTACAAAGGAGTTTATAATTTCTTGACCGGCCAAATCAATCACCTGATCTGAATCCAATTGAGCATGTCTTTCGCTTGCTGAAGAAAAGGCAAAAAGGGATAAAACATGAACGAACTGAAAATGGCTACAGGACAGGCCTGGCAGAGCATCAGCAGACTAGTGGACTCACAACATTATTTGTGTTTTTAAAACAACACAGCCTTTTTAATAACAACTTATTTAAATATGCTTTACAAAAATAACAAGCAATATAAACAGCATAGATGGTTACTGATTGCCATTTACCTCTGCTTACCTTTTCTCAATGAAAGTGATATTCATTTTTTTGTGATATAAAAGGTGATTTAATTAGAACTAAAAAAATATAATTAAGACATGGTGGAATAAATCATATTTAATAAGGTTTTCATCACTACTGATGTTTTGCTTTGAACTGAATCAATAAGAAAGACAAATTTTCCATAAATTATTTTATGGAAATGATGAATGAGCCCCACTGAACACAAATTAATACCATTCTACAAACCACATGAAGGACAATTTTTTACTGTGTGTGTGTTGCAAATTTAATTCTTGCACTTGATGCACGGTTACTGTGTCTTCTGGTCCTGTTTGGGACCAAACACATTGCAGTATGTCTTCTTGTTGTTACCAGCTGCAATATAGAATGATGAAAACACTTAGTTCAGAAAAGTTACTAACACCCCTCTCTTTCTCACTCACTCAGACACTCACTCAGACACTCACTCACATATACTCAGTTACAGCAGGTCAAGACAGGAGAGTCAGAAAACAACATCACTCACACTTCAGGTACTGGAGTTGGTGATTCTTTGGGTCGGGCGGGTAGGGCACTAGCACCCCCTCCTGAATCCTTCACATGAAGGCTGCTGAAACCCGGGTCCTTGGGATTTGTTGTCATTTCTGGACAATTTGAGGTCTTACGAATGCCCCGCTCAGCTCCTCCAGAAGGAGCCGTCTTCTCTAGAGCTTCTCTCTGTTCCAATCTGGGTTCAAAGCCATCCAGATGACAAAAGCGTTGTACGCCGAGATGTCCAAGATGTTGAAAAATATCACATAATGCTAGCATTGGGTTCTTCTTTTACATCTGTAGCCAGTCACCAGCTTGTCTAAATTGTCCTTCCCTCCTTTTGTGGCATTCCATTATGTAACGCATTATGATTTCAGGTTTTTGATGCTCCTAGCCACAGATTCCCTACGCAGCCTTCTCTTGATTATCACGTGTTTGCCTTTCTATGGCACGTAGGATACCAGTGACGTGTCGGCCGTGAACCCAAACTCAGATGAATTGACGGGCCTGTTCAACAGCTGAAGTGGGTGCCATGGCTTGTTTTTTTGTAGTGTTCCTACCATCATCAGCAAGAGCAGACAGCTTGCGGTGCTTTGTTGAGACCCTGTTTGTGTGCGCACGCACATGTGGTCCACAGAGAAACTGGGTGGTGATTTCTGATTTTGAAATTAAAAATAAGTATAGTTTTAGACTGACTGTGTGTGTGCGCGCATGTGTGTTTGTAGGGGAAGGGGGTTACACACACAGCCAGCCCGGGTAGGAGGAAGACAGATTGAAGTTACATAGCAAACCTTTGTTTAATTTTTAGCATGTTTGCTTGTTTTCACCAGTTTTATTACTCACCGGTCCAGTGAACTTGAACATCACATACGTAATACAAATGTGGAGGTGAAAATGTATTCTTTTACATGTTCTTCCCAGAAAATGAGCCATGGCCAGGTTGAAAAAATAACCGAACACCACACAAGGCTTAAATTAAAACTGACAATCTACACTGACCCCATAGTCTTTGTATAACTTCATGTTCTGGAGTACAGAGCCAAAAACAATAACATCGTCACTTTTGGATTCACTGCTATGTTCTCAAAGAGATGACAATCATGACATTATAAATGTTTCTTTTTCCAAGATAGAATGTCTTTTTACATTTGTGTTGCTTATACAGCGGAGCCTGTATAAGAAATCTGTCAGGTGTACAAGAAAACAGTTGCTATTTAAGGTCTGAATGCTGTATGTACTATCCAGGCTCTCTATGCATTTGAATGTTCAAGCTATCCGGGTCCTTTACATTGATTCATCCTTTGAATTACTTGACCCGAAGGCAAAGCTTGCAGTTAAGTCTGTGTCAATCATTATCGGGTTGTATTGACTTCCATTGTGAGAGAGTGAACTCCTCCAGGGTTTGTTGATTCTGACAGTGGGGGGAAAAGTCGAGATAGTCGTTCAATATTGAAGCAGGACATTGCCTCCATATTGTATGTCACACTTACTGTTCTCCCATCTTTACACACAACTGGAACTTACACAGTCCCTTATGTAGCGAGATGAATTACATTTTCCAGCGGCCTTCAAGCTGTATTAACACCACTTTTTAAAAAAAAGATTGTTATAATGTTTATCAATAACTCGCCATACAAATAAATTGGTCGCCCTAATTTAAATAATTGACATATTTTGTCAATATCAAATTGAATGTCACATGCAATCATGGAGAAGTAGTCATCTCCATTGCGGACACATCTCCCTAGGAGTCGTCCCACATCCATCAAGTTCATTAGCCCTCAGCGTGTCAGCAAGGTGTCCTTTAGATATACCAACCTTCGCCAGGGGTTATTAGAGATCCTGTCAGCTTACATCTTCCAGGTCCAATAATTAAAATGGAAACATAAAGCTGGGGCTAATGAACTTGATTATTTCATCAATACGCACTACATGTGTCCATGTGTCTATTTCAGTCTAAATTAATGCTATGCTTGCACTTATTCAGCTGTATCAATATTTTCACTTGCAATGTAATCAACGGTTTTGTGATTGATCCCGAGACCTACAGCCATCGACATAATATAGGACAAAACAGAATAATAATTGTAATGGTTGATACTGATGTTATAATTCCAAACATATGACAATCATATGTTAGTGAAATATGGCTATTTAATCATTAGCTTCTTGTGATTTGTACAATATATAACTAACAAAATAAGTAATCAAGGTTGTCATATTGAACCTGAGACTAAATTATGCAGTGTACTGGATTTAGACGTATAATTATAGAATTGAGGAACTGATGGTGAATGTTGACATTACAATCCAGTCAAGCCCATGTCAAAACACATTCATGCAATACCACATATTGGTCGAACTGTTTTCCAGTCTTAATGCTGATGTGTTTTTTTCTCCCACTTCTGCCATTAACGGCATGCTAAAACCTCTTCTACAAATACATTATGAGATTATACACACGGTCATGAAACTTATATCACTAGAATACATACATGGGAGAACTACCCAAAGAAGAAACTATTATAACAATACAAACAACACTAACATGTTATTTCCTCAAATAAAAAGTACAATTACCTAAACCTTTACTTGCACTGCTGTAGCATCTGACCCACTACTTTTTAAGCAGAAAAGTAGTGGGCCAGATCCTCCTCTGTCTTTACCCAATGTCCGTGAGAACTCAACAATTAAACAAGGAGAGTTGTGAGAGAAGGCATACACCGATCAGCCATAACATTATGGCTGATTGGTGCTATAGGTCTTACACTGCTATATTATTGTGCTGGGGGAGTAGGGTCAGTTCCCCTTCACGATAAATCCTTGTAGATCTAAGGAATGCATTTTCTAAATTTTCCATCTCCTGCCCTGTTTTAAACTTAGGAGGAAATTAGGTCTTGGCCCACACCTCCGGAGTAGCAGGCTTGAAAGACTCGTTGCTGTCCCTGTCCAAAGTCCTCCTGGTGGTGTTCCAGATCAAGACGATACCTGACGATTTCAGCTGCCACTCTGCTGACCCCCCTCCTCCCCCGTGTTTTCCCTGTCCTTGTCCATCTGGTCATGCTTCCGACTTGGACTAGGTTTAAGTGGACTCTGGATGCCCACATGCATTTATTAATTATTACAATTTGTACTCAATATGTTCATCCGGCACAACCAGAAGAGGACTGGTCACCCCTCTGAGCCTTGTCCCTCTCTAGGTTTCTTCCTAAATTTCGTCCTTCTTAGGGAGTTTTTCCTAGCCACTGAAATTCAACACTACTGTTGTTTGCTCCTTGGGGTTTAAGGCCGGATGTTTTGTAAAAGTACCCATGTGACAACTGCTGATGTAAAAAGGGCTTTAGAAATAAATTTGATTGATTATGACCACCTGCCTAATATTGTGTATGTCCCCCTTTTGCCGCCACAACAGCCCTGACCCATCGAGGCATGGACTCCACTAGACCTCTGAAAGTGTGCTGTGGTATTTGGCACCAAGACATTAGCAGCAGATCCTTTAAGTCCTGTCAGTTGCGAGGTGGGGCCTCCATGGATTGGACTTGTTTGTCCAGCACATGCCACAGATGCTCGATTGGATTGAGATCTGGCGAATTTGGAAAGTCAACACATTGAACTCATTGTTGTGTTCCTCAAACCATTCCTGAACCATTTTTGCTTTGTGGTAGGGCACATTATCCTGCTGAAAGAGGCCAATGCCATCAGGGAACACCGTTGCCATGAAAAAGTGCACATGGTCTGCAACAATGCTCAGGTAGGTGGTACGTGTCAAAGTAACATCCACATGAATGGCAGGACCCAAGGTTTCCCAGCAGAACATTTCTCAAAGAATCACACAGCCTTTGCTGGCTTCCCTTCTTCCCATAGTGCATCCTGGTGTCATGTGTTCTCCAGGTAAGCGACGCACACTCACCCGGCCATCCTCGTGATGTAAAAGAAAATGTGATTCATCAGACCAGGCCACCTTCTTCCATTGCTCCGTGGTCCAGTTCTGACGCTCACGTGCCCATTGTACACTGTAAAAAAAAATCCTAATTTTACAGAAAACAACGCTCATGTTTTTACAGTGGTTTTCTGTTTTTTCAAATTGTATACAAAACTCTGTAAAATTACAGACATTATCTGTAGATCAACAATCCAACTGTTATTTTAAGTAATACGCCAATAATGACAGATTACATATATTCCGCCTTTTTTTACAGAACAATTACTGTAATTAAATATGTAGCACATTATACAAAGGTTTATGTCCATTCTAACAATGTAACAATTTACTTTGTCATTTCAAGGTAAATCTTATTAATTTTATATTTATGTGTAGCCTACTTATACGTTCAAACTCTGTAATTCTAGGTATAAATTTAGCAAACTTTTTAAATTACATCAAACATAATGTATAGTAGTCTCGCCAGTGGGGGAAAAAAGAGTAAAGAATATTAATGATACTTTTGAAATTTTGACTAAATGCAGTTAAGTCAAGTCAACTTTTTTTATGTAGCGCTTTAAACACAACACAGTTTATCCAAAGTGCTTTACAGAGAAAATGGTAAACAGAGACGAGAAAAGCACATCATTACACATGCACACATATGGCATACTAACAGCTTAAAGTATTTGTAATTATGTTATCTGACTAGAATGTGAATGTGTTATGTATATAGTAATCTCATGTTCATATCAGTGCCCTGAGGAAGAGTGTTTGAGAGAAAAATACAGTGAGGCAAGTCACACTGAGGCATACTGACACTATTGAAACTAGAAAAAGCAGTACATGGAGAAAAAGTTTTGAAAGTATTGGAACGTATCCCAGTATGCACTGGGTGGAAAGCAGCATCACAGAGCTAACACACTTAATTCATCGAAATGTGTGTGTCTTGATATTATGGAAATCAGAGTCCCTGGAAGAAACACAAGGAGAACATGCAAGCAACACCCAGAAAGGACCAGGGTTGAAGTTTAACCAAGGTCCTTCTTGCTGTGAGGTGACAGTGCTAACCACTGAGCCATCATGCCACTGCAAGCACTAATACATGGGCCACTCAAGCACCACATTACTATAGTGTTGAAATGAATGATCATGCATGCATTGTCAAACTGGACAGTGGCTGTTGAATTGACCATGCTGGCCAGCCAGGCCAGTGTTCATGGCGGAACTCTGGAGCTCTGGCTTAGAGCCAGTCCATACAAATGTTGTCTTTGCTTACATCACTAACTAAAATCCATTTAAGACTGTCACTGTCTACATTGAGATGTTCCACATTTTCATTTACATTGTCCCTTATCAGGGATGGCTAATGGCCTAACCACTGCGGTCAGCACCTTGGACCTGGCTGGCCCAGAGCTATGCAGAACAATAAAAACTTCTTGGTGGGAAATGGCTTTGCAATGGACTGACTCACTCCATGCAGTTAAATAGAAGTCTGAAGACAAATGTTGTAACTTGTATGGAATTATGGCAATGTTGAAAATTAGTGTTGCTGTGGGCAGAGGCTTAACCCTAAACTAACAGATGGTGAAAAACTGCAACACAGTTGGCATTTTGGCATAAGAGTGGTTCTAAAGGAAACCTCAAGTGTTTGTTAAAATGCATGAGGGTCATTCTATGGGCTACATGAATGTAACTGTAATGTCACCGAGATGTCAATCCAGCCTTAACTTTTCATGTAGGCCTACATACAGTATGTCATATGGATACATATGCAGTGTTTGATCTGTAGCTGTTTTGTTGCAGTGGTGGCTGTAAGGAGATTTTTGCAGACCCAGTATAACCGTCGTCTAGTATATATATATATATATATATATATATATATATATATATACAGTGCCTTGCGAAAGTATTCGGCCCCCTTGAACTTTTCGACCTTTTGCCACATTTCAGGCTTCAAACATAAAGATATAAAACTGTAATTTTTTGTGAAGAATCAACAACAAGTGGGACACAATTATGAAGTGGAACGAAATTTATTGGATATTTCAAACTTTTTTAACAAATAAAAAA
>JACXGI010008217.1:0-34407 GCA_016801175.1 Esox masquinongy
TGCATAGATCTACGTGACTTCAAAGAGGGCAGGCCTACTTTCTGATACAGAAAACAATGATGTGTGTGTAACAGCCGGTCACGGTATCTTCAATACCATTCTGTTCTAGTTTCATGGTTTCTATATTCAGCTTGGTTCCCCTTGATTTATTGGTTTCACCAGTTTCGTTTAGTCTGGTCACCTGTTCCTCATTAACCCCTTGTTTAGTCCCTATTTTAGTTCCTCCTGACCCTGTGTTTCTTGTTGGTCATTGTTGCTGTCGCTGTTAATGTTGCCTCCTCCATGTTACTCATGAAGCTGCCGTTTTGAGTCTTTTCTTTTCCCCAAGTCCATATATTAAAGACATTTTGTTCAAGCAACCACTGCGCCTGTGTCTTGCACTCTGATGATGGTGACAGTGTGCTGAAACAATCATCTGTAATAGAGCGTAATACACTATGATGAACTGTGTTAAGAGGTTTGAACACCAAGGTAGAAGCGTTCATATAAATTATATCACCGTAATCAATAACCACTATGAAAGTCAACTGAACAATTTGCTTTCTGATAGATAATGTAAGGCATGACATATTTCTATATAGAAAGACAACTGTAATCCACAATTTTCTAACAAGTTAAATCTAGATGTGTTTTTAAAGGACATATTTTCATCTATCCATGTGTCCAGGTATTTGTATGTATGTAATCTATCCATATTTCCAGGTATTTGTATGTATTTGTCATCTATCTGTATTTCCAGGTATTTGTATGCAGGAACATATTCATTATGAGCACCATCAAGAGTAAACAAATCCAAATTTACAGGCACCTTTTTAGATTTAGAAAATAACATACATTAGTTTTTTTCAGAATTTAACACCAACTTCAAATCAGAAAGAGATCTCTGCAGGACACCGAATGCAGACCATAGCCCATAAACAACCTGTCACCATAGGAGCAATAGCATATAACACATTTTCGTCTGCATAGAGATGCAGGTTACAACCTTCAGCAGATAGACCAATATCGTTGATGTAATGGAACAATAACGTTGAGCCAAGGATCGATCCTTGAAGGTCCCCCTTTGATATATTAAAAATAATCAGATTTCACCCCTTCTTTGAGTACACACTGAGATCTGTCATATAAGTAATTTTGAAACCAGCTACAAGTAACCTGATCAAAGCCCATTGCTGACAATTTCTAAATGAGCAACAAGTGATTAACGGTGTCAAAGGCATTTGATAGATCAATAAAAAGTGCAGAGTGTTTCCTGTTATCTAGACTATTTATCACATCATTTAGACACAGCAAATAAAGGAAGCAGAAGAGATAGTGCTATGACCAGGTATGAACCCTAACTGGTAGATATTTAAAATATATTTTGTTAATAAAAGTCGTAGCTACTTATTTACCAGGGATTTTAGCTAGACAAGAGTGTTCTGAAATTGGCTGATAATTATTGAGGTCGGACGGGTCACCGCCAGTTGTCCCAATACTTTTGGTGCCCTGAAATAGGTTAAACTAATTTGTACACAGGTAACCTAAAATTCAATCTGAAAACATATACTTTCACACCATTGTAATTGTTGGGCTTTAAATCCTAACCTTTAGAGTATAGAAAACCTCTTCACTGTTCCAACTCACAGAGGGAATTGTATTTTCTGTCCCAATTTCCCATGAAGTGACTCACCACAGTGCCACTCAGATATTAACCCATGATATTATAACACAATCATTGGTTATAATATCAATAACAAAAGAAATGGAGCAATTTCAAACATAATGTCTTGGTTTCAAAATGTGTTGAAACTGAATATGCCCATAATCCTGCTTCCCTGAAGGAGGGAATGAGGTATAACACACCGTCCGGTCAATATGAAGACCTATCACTGTTGAAGGAGGGAATGAGTCATCGCACACCGTCCAGTCAATATGAAGACCTATCACTGCTGAAGGAGGGAATGAGGTATAACACACCGTCCGGTCAATATGAAGACCTATCACTGTTGAAGGAGGGAATGAGGTATCACACACCGTCCGGTCAATATGAAGACCTATCACTGTTGAAAGAGGGAATGAGGTATAACACACCGTCCGGTCAATATGAAGACCTATCACTGTTGAAGGAGGAAATGAGGTATATCACACCGTCCGGTCAATATGAAGACCTATCACTGTTGAAGGAGGAAATGAGGTATATCACACCGTCCGGTCAATATGAAGACCTATCACTGTTGAAGGAGGGAATGAGGTATAACACACCGTCCGGTCAATATGAAGACCTATCACTGTTGAAGGAGGAAATGAGGTATCACACACCGTCTGGTCAATATGAAGACCTATCACTGTTGGGAGGACAGAGGCGTGTTGATATCAGCTGAAAGACAGGTCTTCTGGTTGGACTCCAGCCCTGATTGGACTTGAAAGGTGTCTCTCAGTGTTTTGTTCAGGTTGTGTACTCAGTAAGTGCTAAATATGTCTAGGTACACAATACTGATACAATACATACTGCCATAAACACTAATGCTGGTTTAGTGTTGATTGTATATGTGTGGAATGACAAGTTAAAAACAGCCGTAAGTGTGATGTTTTTAAAATAGTGCGTATTCATAGTAAATTCCTTTGGGTTATTGTCTTAAATATCCAACATTCCACTGTTTGGAATAGAAGCTAGCCAGGCCTTACAACATTCAACCACAATCATTTACTCACACATGGCACAGACCACAAGCACAAAACCAGACTGGCTCCTTTTTAAATGTTTCTTCATCAATTCTGCTGTAGTTAGATACTGAATTGTTTTTATGGGTCAATTCTAATATTTTGAAGAAAAAAATCATCCAGAACTCATAAAATAAATCAGCATGACAGAAAGTCTGTATATGTACAATCACATAAACACACCGCAAGGTTCAGAATGTAGATTTAACACAGACACAAACTATTTGATTCCAGCCCTTTACAAGTAAATAAACTGTTTATAGAATTCCTTTGGTTGGGCTCTGAGGCTGCTGGCAGTCTCTGCTTTAACGAATTCCAGGTCTCCATTTTACATAACAGACTTTGTTAAATGCCTAACACATTGTAACGTCGCTGAAACCCAAACCAAGCAGACATCAGGGTTCCTCTGAGGATTAATGGTCTCACCACTTCATAGCTGACTTTTATTTTTGTCTAATTTGTTATTTTGTTATCAGGTTATCAGGCTGCTTTGTGAAAAACAGACTTAAAAACTAACTCTGGAAAAAAAAACATAGTAAAATATTTCTTTTTTTCAGATAGTTACTTCACAAAATCAGTCATAACATTATGACCACCTGCCTAATATTGTGTAGGTCCCCCTTTTGCCGCCAAAACAGCCCTGACCAGTCGAGGCATGGACACCACAAGACCTCTGAAGGTGTGCTGTGGTATCTGGCACCAAGACGTTAGCAGCAGATCCTTTAAGTCCTGTAAGTTGTGAGGTGGGGCCTCCATGGATTGGACCTGTCTGTCCAGCACATCCCACAGATGCTCGATTGGATTGAGATCTGAGGAATTTGGAGGCCAAGTCAACACCTTGAACTTGTTGTTGTGTTCCTCAAACCATTCCTGAACCATTTTTGCTTTGTGGCAGGGCGCATAATCCTGCTGAATGAGGCCAATGCCATACCATTGCCATGAAAGGGTGCACATGGTCTGCAACAATGCTTAGGTAGGTGGTACATGTCAAAGTAACATCCACATGAATGGCAGGACCCAAGGTTTCCTAGCAGAACATTGCCCAAAGCATCACACTGCCTCCACCGGCTTCCCTACTTCCCATAGTGCATCCTGGTGCCATGTGTTCTCCAGGTAAGCAACGCACACGCACCTGGCCATCCACGTGATGTAAAAGAAAACATAATTCATCAGACCAGGCCACCTTCTTCCATTTCTCCGTAGTCCAGTTCTGATGCTCACGTGCTCATTGTAGGCGCTTTCGGCAGTGGACAGGGGTCAGCATGGGTACCCTGACTGGTCTGCAGCTACGCAGCCCCATACGCAACAAACTGCAATGCACTGTGTGTTCTGACACCTTTCTATCAGTACCAGCATTAACTTTTTCAGCAATTTGAGCTACAGTAGCTCATCTGTTGAATCAGACCACACGGGCCAGCCTTCGTTCCCCACGTGCATCAATGAGCCGTGTATCAGAAGTGTTCAATTTGCAGTGCTCTCTTAATTTTAACCCTTCTGTTCCTCACTCAAAATCTTCCTTTTCGACTTTTTTGGAAAGGAAAGAAAAAGGTGCAGTGGTCTCTTCATTTCTTCCGGAGGTGTATATGGATGCAATTGGGTGTATGTTCAATATCTGAAATGTTTTTCTGGATAAAAAGTTTGCCCAAGCTTAAGGTGCTGTGGAATTTTTTTTAGGCCGGAGGTAGAGAAAGTAAGGCCAGGGGCGATTCAATTCACCCCAGCTTGTTTTTTGTGGTTATTAAAAGCACTCTAACCCTCTATTAAAAATCTCATACTTGATCCAAAGAACATAATAATAATTAGAGACCTATAAATGTGTCAATAAGTTTGCTTTTCTGATTCACAGGCACATAGTATATAAAAGGAATACTTATTGCTGCTATACATTAAAAGGTTTGTCTATTTCTCCTGCGAGTGTAGTTATTTATTTTATATATTGTTTTTTAAAAAGAAATTCAGGGGGTGCTCTTTTGGGTTTGGCCCCAGCTCCTCCAGAGGTCTGTGCACGGGCCTGCTCTGTAGTCAGGGATAAACAGATACAGCCACTATAGCTGGTAGTCTATTCACACACACACACACACACACACACACACACACACACACACACACACACACACTCTTGCATACACATGCTGGATGCATGTACAAACATTCTAAGACGGTTTAGTATAGCTAGTTGTATTCTAACAATCCTTCTATTTCTGTCAGGAAACAGGT
This sequence comes from Esox masquinongy, assembly GCA_016801175.1. Classification (NCBI taxonomy): domain Eukaryota; kingdom Metazoa; phylum Chordata; class Actinopteri; order Esociformes; family Esocidae; genus Esox; species Esox masquinongy. The sequence continues at coordinate 4,921 of JACXGI010008217.1, forward strand.
CATAGACCTCTAGTCTATGACCTGTTTAGAGGGATTGGAGGAGGACAGGACACTCACAAGCCAGATTAAAGTCTCCACACTTCCTTCAAAGTCTATGGTTGCTCTCAAACAGCATCCTATTGCTACAGGACTGTTCCAATACGCTAAATATTGGGTTAACTGTCAGGTCCTGCCTCTATCTCTATGCACCTGGGGGTCACAGCCAGGGCCTGATCACAGAGGTGCCTCTAGGCATCTCTGCATTACTGTTTTCTGTTCTCCCAATTAGTGGCAGATGCACCTTGTTGTCTCTAATTGGGGACCCTATTTAAGTTGCTCTTGTTTTGCTTTAGTTTGTGGTTCATTGTTTGCGTTATGTGCTTATTTTGCTCTGCTCCACGTGTCCTGCTTCATCTCAACCATGACAGTGACGGGGTGAATCCTAATCCTATTAATGGAATAGGATTAAATACGTGCCCAATGTTTAGTCTCATCAATTAATAGCCGATACCAGACTTCAGATTACACTGGCTCACTCTCAATCAAGACTAATTGGGTTAAGTAGGGCATTTGTCATGTGAGTAAACGTCACTATTAAGCCCACCAAATTCACTTTTCAGAAATGTTTTATATATACTGCCCCAATTTAAGTGAGAAAATATTAGTTAATATGAAAGTCTAATCTCTTATTTGAAGTATCAATAATTAAGATACACCAAGTTCTACTGTTTTTGTTTTTTAATTTGTCAAAATATGTTGACATTCTGGCATGGGCTTAATGGGTACCGTTAAGGGTATGGGTGTTCCAAATAAGCCCACTTCAGATTTCTTGATAAATGGGTCATTCTTGGGCTCTGGTAATATTCAGACTTTTTTTTTACTAGAATAAATACATTTTCTGAACATCCCACAACATGAATCCCATATTAACCCTCCAATAAACCATACTTCCCCACATCAGGCATGAAAGCTCTTTAATGGTTGTTCACTTTCGTTCGATATGGGCACCATTTTTCTTCAACCCCGTCACAGACAATATGGAAGTTATCTGAATATGATTATAAAAAACAATTCAGTCACTACAACTATAAATTGTTGGTCAAATCTATCATTATTGCTATACTAAAGCCTGAAATAGTCACATTGTATGTTAATGGTCTCATCATTTTCATAAACATATTGCCCTTAACATTCCAAACTGAGCTCAGTCTTACCATTTTTCAACATGAAACTGTCATGTGACGGGGTTGAGACTAGGGTGACGGGGTTGAAGACTGTAATAGGGTTGAAGAGACACATCAGGTTCCATATGTATTTTCAAATCAAAATTCCTCAATAGGCCTTTTCACACTGCATTGTTCTAAGCCCTGGGCTATCTTAGCCCCAGGCTAAGACTGTCCCTGGGCTAGCTTAGCCTGTGTTCACACAAGGCTTTCTTAACCCTGGGCTCAGGTTTAACCCTAGGTTAAGGATTCACACTTGTATTCCTAAGCCCTGGGCAAACGGACAAATACGACACAATACCATTTTACATTCTATGATAAGCTACAAATGTTACATTCTCTCCGGCATGCGAATAATGTTACCGTAGCCTACATCACTAACAAATTATCAATGTTACGCTACCGCGATCTAATTAACGACTTGACATCAGTTGATCAAGATGCCCACCCTGTCGGTATTTGCTTGGGCAACTTTGTTAAAACTACGCAAAGAAAGAGAAAAACGTTAGTCAACCTTCTTTCAACTTATTTGCTAGATTTATGTCCAAAGAAAGCTGCAATAACTACTTCGCTAAGATTTGGCAGGTATAATGAAACGACAAGTTTGTAGAGTGAAAGGACCTAAATAGACGCAGCTGTTAGTAACAGCATGTGTCACGAGCGTATATAAATTAAGTGAAAGGGCAGATTTTGTGATAAATGTTCTATGGTTTTATTTTTGACCCCGTTTCACACTGGTTATTTTGGCACCATGTTTCTGGGGCTAGCCCCGAAAAGTCAGTGCTAACCCTGCTCCGGAGCAGGGCCAGCTAGCCCCAGGCTAAGGGTGGTGCTAGCCCACTTCAAAATATCCAAGTGTGAACACTTGCTTAGCCCTGGGCTTAGGAGGCCTTTAGCCCAGGGCTTAGAAGGCTCTTAGCCCAGGGCTTAGAAGGCTCTTAGCCCTAGGCTAAGGTGCAGTGTGAACACGCCTAGTGAGATGTAAAATGATTTACATCTCATTGCATGCAACCATCTAATAAGGACATTCAATATATTTTGAAAAATCTGGGTTTTATTTACCAAACTCATTCTAGATTAGATTAGATTCAACTTCATTGTCATTGAACAGTACGAGTACAGTACAACAAAATGCAGTTAGCATCTAACCAGAAGTGCAAATAGAGGAGGGCAGGAAATTTACAAGAATTAAGTATAGCGTATATTACAAGTGGCATATATCGATGTGCGGTGAAGGCAAATGCAGTACAAATGGCAATTCTAAATGTGCATTGAAGGCAAATAGGGGAGGACAGAAAATGTAAGTATTAAGTACTGTATAACGTATGTACAAGTGGGAAATGAATAGTTGTGCGATGAGGCAAATGCAAGTACAAATGGCAATTCTGACTGTGCAATCGAGCAAATTGGAAGTGTAAGGTCGCATGTGCAACTGAAATGCAGGGATAACAGCAATGAGGTTCCCGAGGTAGATATGTACATGAAAAACTGAAAAATGCAAGTACAAAAGCAATTCTAAATGTGTAGTGCAGGCAAATTGAAGGGGCAAGGTACATGTAACAACTGAAAACCTTATCAGACTTAGCATGGCAGTGTCTGAGTCCAGTAGTACAAAGAGAGTAGAGCACCAAGGCCTCTGAGGGGCGGTACTAAGCGGTGGGCGGGGGGGTATGGTTAATGTTGGGTCACAGAGTTCAGCAGGGTTACAGTAGTTGGAAAGAAACTGTTCCTGAGCCTGCTGGTGTGGGACCTAAGAGACCTGTACCACCTGCCTTATGATAGGAGGACAAACAGTTTGTGGGATGGATGTGAAGGGTCCCTGATGATCCTGGGCGCCCTGTGCAGACACCGCTTGCGCTGGAGGTCTGCGATGGCAGGAAGCTGGGCACCAGTTTTCACCACCCGTTGCAGGGCCTTCTGGTCGGCCACGGAGCATCCGGCAAACCACACTGTGGCGCAGTTAGTCAGAATGCTCTCAATTGTGCAGCGGTAGAAGGTCACAAGGATCTTGGAAGACAGGCGGGCCTTCTTCAGCCTACTCCAAAAGTACAGGTGCTGCTGCGCCTTTTTGACCAGGGCTGAGGTGTTGAGGGTGCAGGAGAGGTCCTCGGAGATGTGGACACCCAGGAATTTGAAGCTGGACACACGCTACACCTCAGTGTCATTGATGAAAACTGGGGTGTGACTGCAGCTTTTAGACTTCCTGTAATCCACAATGAGCTCCTTGGTCTTCTTTGCGTTGAGGGACAGGCTGTTGTCAGTGCACCATGCCACCAGGCACTTGACCTCCTCCCTGTAGGCTGACTCGTCATTGTCACTGATCAGTCCTACCACCGTGGTGTCGTCTGCGAACTTGACAATGGTGTTGGAACTGAGTATAGAAATGCAGTCATGGGTGAAGAGGGAGTACAGGAGTGGGATCAGGGTGGAGGAGGTGAAGTTGTCTAACCTGACAGACTGGGGTCTATTGGTTAGGAATTCCAAAGTCCAGTTGCAGAGAGAGGGGCTGATCCCTAGGTCATGGAGTTTGTTGACCAGCCTAGAGGGGATGACCATGTTGAATGCTGAGCTAAAGTCTATGAATAGCATTCTTACATAGGTGTTGGGTTTGTCCAGGTGGGTCAGGGTAGAGTGTAGAGCCGTGGAGATGGTGTCCTCTGCAGGCCTGTTCATCCGGTAGGCAAACTGGTAAGGATCCAGTGTTGGGGGGAGGCAGGACCTAAGGTGGACCAGAACTAGTCTTTCGAAGCACTTTATGATCATGTGGGTGAGTGCGACAGGTCAGAAGTAATTCAGGCTAGACGCAGTCGACTGTTTCGTCACTGGCACAATGGTTGCAGTCTTGAAGCAGGTGGGGACAACTGCGTGGGCCAGTGACAGGTTGAAAATGTCAGTACAGACCTCGGCCAGCTGCCCAGCACATGCTCTGAGCACACGCCCGGGGACGCAATCAAGACCAGCAGCCTTGCGTGCATTCACCCTGCTCAGTGCAGACGACACTTCTACGGTGGATAGTCTGAGGGGAGGGGGGTCATCTGGGGGGAGTTCAGCTTTAATGGCTGGCTCTTTGTTGTCCCTGTCGAAGCGTGCGTAGAACCTGTTTAACTTGTCAAAGAAGGAGACGTCGTTGGCTATGGGGGTAGGGTTCTCTGGCCAGTAGTCTGTGATGGCTTGGATGCCCTGCCACATGCGTTGGTGTTCAGAGTTGTTGTAGAAGTGCTCCTCAATCCGCAGTTTGGTCATGTCTATCCATCTTGATGCCCCTTTTCAGGTTGTCCCTGGATAAGCTGTAGGCCTCCACATTGCCGGATCTGAAAGCAGTGTCACGTGCCTTTAGCAGTCTCTGTTAAACCAAGGCATCTGTTTGGGGAAGGTCTTTATTAGTTCATGGGTGGTGACATTGTTGATGCAGAAATTGATGTAATCCAGTACTGAAGAACCATATATTTCAATGTCCATATGCGAGTCAAGGGTGGCCTGAGTAGCAAACAAACTCCAGTCTGTGTGTTGAAACTGGTGCTGTAGAAGTGAGTCTGACCCCCTTGGCTACACTTTGACTGTCCTCACTGATGGTTTCACACGTTTAATGAGGGGTAAATACTTGGGAAGTAGGAACAGTGAAAGGTGATCAGACTGTCCCAGGTGGGGGAGGGGAATGGCTTTTTAAGCCTCCGGAATGTTTGTGTACACATGGTCTAGTGTATTGTCTCCTCTGGTGACGCAGGAGACATTTTGGTGGAATTTGGGACAAACAATTTTCAGATTTGAGTGGTTGAAATCCCCAGCAATGACAAAAACACCTTCCGGTTATTCTGTTTGCTGTTTGCTAATGGCAGCCTGCAGCTCTTTCATTGCTAGTCTAGCATTAGCAGGGGTATGTAGACAGCAATAACAACAATAGATGTAAACTCCCTACATTTACTGGCCTACATCTACATGATTAGATGTAGGCCAGTAAAATGGCCTACATCTAATCATCAGGTACTCCAGATTGGTTGAGCAGTGACTCCCGGTTATGTTTGTGTTTGTACACCATTTTTTGTTTACATAAATGCATAGCCCACCTCCTCTGGTCTTACTGGAGTCCTCCTCGGTCTGATCTGCTCTGAAGACATCACACCCTTCCAGCTCTATTATATTGTTGGGTATGTTGTTGTTAAGCCACGTTTCCAAAAAACCATGAAGCCGCAATCCATAATCCATTTTTGTGAGATGATTCTCAGTAGTATTTCGTCCATTTTGTTCGCCAGTGACCATATGTTAGCAAGGAAATAGCTAGGTAGTGAAGGCCGATGGGGGGCTAGCTTTAGCCTAGCCCCCCCATCAGCCTCCATGCTTCCCTCACCTTTGTTTATGATCACTACGCCACCTCTGGGCACTTCCTGTCGGTGATGTAAATAGCGTCTCCCAGGGCGCCTTTGTGATCTTCGGTGGAAGTTGGAAGTTGTCAAAAACTCTTTCTGTGCATTGTGCTCCAGTGTCCAGGCGGTCTTGTCAGCTGTATAGAGTGTACGCCAGGCTGTACTGAGTGAATAAACTAAGAACTATTATGTAAATTACTGCTAATTTACAAAAACTGGGTAGACGCTGGGCCTCGCAAAGTACACGCACCGCCATCTTGGTCTGTCTCTCAAAAGCCATCTCACAACATAGAGACATCTTACTCATTAGGTAAATGAGTAGTTCAGGTGTTTGTGAAGGAAATGCAACAAAGTGACACCTCTTTGATATGTAGTGTTCATCATGAGAGTCTAGCCCACACCTCTCTCTCAACCTGTACATGGCGGGATGTCACATGCTGTGTGGATGGAATCATCTCAAGGATTTCACCAAACTGGTACCAATGGATGTCATCCCGAGAAGGCCAGAAAAATCGAATTGGTCCAATATGAAGCACACACTTCACTTGTACACTTGTTTCATCCATGCTGTGGATGATGCCTGGATAAAGGTCCTCAACATATTTTAATATACATCACTTCCCAAGAACAGCTGGAGATCCTCACTGGATTTTCTCCACTGGCCGTGGGTTTTTCTCATTGGCTGGCTGTTGTGCAGCAGCCAGGACTTTCTGCCTGAAACTGAAGTACTGGGTGTTAAAGCATGAACAGTTCAGGTCCTTCATTGTTGAAGAAAGGGAGCTGACATCACAAGATATCAGCACACCTGGGACTAGGGTGATGACCTGGTGTATTGCCATTGTAGAAGGGCTGGGCATCATATCCATCGCAAGTTCAACATCGGCACTCTTCACAAAGAATATCAAAACCGATGTGTTTGTCTCATTAAGGGCTTTGTAAAAGTCCTGTACATCTTTGGGATTATTATCATGGCCCTTAACTACAAACCTGTCTGCTGCTCTTCAACGTTCCCCCCACACCATCAGGAGCCTTTCCATGGCTTGACTCAAAAAAGTTCCATGTGCCAGCTTTGAATCCTCATCTGTGCAATTCTGTAGAGAAAAGCAGGAAGTTATCTCTCTGCTTATACTGTGTACAAGGCCCATCATTAAACAAGAAACCAGGCAAGCCTAGTTCAGCCGGACCGCAATAGAAAGTATTACCCACTTGAGATTCAAACCCAGGTCACCCACATGGAAGGCTGTGTCACTAACCACTACACCACAGAGCTGTACATTAGATGGGTGTCAGTATAGCCTCCTGAACAAATCCTCTTTTGCCACTGTCCGTTTTAACAGCTAATTGTCCATTCGTGAATGATATTGATACAGTTAAAATGACTAACGTTTCTTATTAAGTTTACCTCCACCACAAATAGTATCTATGAACTGTTAGCTTTTACCACTGGCCGTTTTAACAGCGTATTAGCCAGTTATAGGCTATATCAAATATCTACTAACTTACTGGAATAGTCATAGGAATTGAGCAATTGCTAGCGAGTCTGCCAAAGCAATTTCATTTCATGGCATAACAACGTACTTTTTTCTTTCATTCGTGAATGACATTGATACAATAACTATCAAGAAAGGTGACGATAACTAACTTTTTCATCTAGTCAAACGACAAGAGAATCGTGGAAATAAAATAAATAAATGTTTTTCACAATAGATTCGAACTTGAGCCTTCCACGTGGGAGGCACTGGCTTTAACCACAATGCCACGGCATTACGCATTTCACCAGTCGCTAAACACTATTGAGCATTGTGTTAAACTGACTAACGTTTCTTATTAAGTTTACCTCCACCACAAATAGCATCTATGAACTGTTAGCTTTTGCCACTGGCCATTTGAACAGCTTATTAGCCAGTAATAGGCTTACTGGTATCTACTAACTTCTTAGGAATAATCATAAGAATTGAGCAATTGCTAGCAAGACTGAAGATGAACTTTTCCATGCCAGAAACAGTCGCAATATAACCGTATACAGTGTTAGTTAAGGCTCACTGTAAAGTAACTACTGTAGCCTATGTTGTAGCCAGCAAATGTGTTTGTCTAGCCTGACCCAAAACACATGCACGGATGCGTACTTCGAAAATCCTCCAGAAACAGTTGCACTATAACCGTAAACTGTTTTATTTCAGGCTTACTATAATGTAGTCACTGGAGGTTTTAGCCAGCGAAATTTTCATCTATACGGAATAATTCATAATGCATACTTCAATTCGCCTGCGAGGAGATACAAACTCGGGACCTATAGTTCACAGGTCCGCTGCTCTAACCACTACGCTATTTAACAAGGGTCGGTCGGTCGGTCGATCACTCACTCACTCACTCACTCAGTAAGAGACATTCGCTCTTCTTGGCCGGCTCTGCTTACGCGGTCCGGCAAAAATTGCAGGACTTACACTTCTGGATGTATGGTGTGAAGGTAGTCTAGCACTGGATCAAGGCATTTCCATATAGCAGGAGGGCCTTTGTGCCTGGAAGGGGAGATTGTGGTGAAGCATATGGGCTCCTGTTGGCCTACATACAGTACCCCAGTATTTAGAGTGGCTTGCTGATGTGAGGCCCCAAAGTGGACAGCTTGGATCTCTGATGTGTATTTTCAGACAGTTCTTTAAAAAGTCTACATGGATTAAGGCTTCATCCATTGCCATGGTCTTTCTTAGCTCCCGACAGTAGGTGTATTGATTTTTTATGTTATATAGGTGTTTTTTGAACTTGTGAATGTAGTTGTGGAGCAACTGTCATGTTCTCCTGGGTGCCATCAATAGTTTTCTTCAGAGTGATCTTAAGAGTGGAACCCTGTTTCTCATGTTCTTTATTTTCAATTACCTTGTCTGTGACCCACTGGAAAAAGGACACTTTTTCCACACCATCATATGTACTGCAGAGGGGGATACACTTTTCTTTGCAGAAAGCACACTCCCCATACATGCATTTCTTGCTGGAGGATTCACAGGATACAATTTCGGTCAAGCACTCTATATATGAGGTCTCAATTAACTTCAGCATATTGTGCTTCATGCCACAAAGCTCAGATTTTCATGGAGCTTACACAAACATGTGTCTTGGTCAGAAATGGAAGGGTAAACAACCCAAAAACGTCTCAGGTGACAAAACAGAGCATAAGATATACACTGCGTGCACAATTATTAGGCAAGTGAGTATTCTGATTGTATTATTATTTCTATGCACATTTTCCAACTCCAAACCATATAAACTTGAATGCTCATTGGATTGAATCATTTTCAGGTGATATGTATTTTTGTAATGAGGGAGGGTGTGGCAACAGTGAATAACACCTTATATCAAGGTGTGCATAATTATTAGGCAGCTTCATGACCTCAGGTAAAATGGGCCAAAAAAGAGATTTAACTGACACTGAAAAGTCATAAATTGTAAAATGCCTTTCAGACCGATGCAACACTCTTGAAATAGCTAAACTACTGAGGCGAGATCACCGGACACTCAAACGTTTTGTTGCGAACAGTCAACTGGGGTGCAAAAAATGTATGGAGAAGAAAAGATGCAAATTAACTGCAAAAGACTTGAGAACAATTTAAACGTGAAGCTACCAGGAACCCATTATCCTCCAGTGCCACCATATTCCAGAACTGCAACCTACCTGGAGTGTCCAGAAGTACAAGGTGTCAAGTGCTCAGAGACATGGCCAAGGTCAAGAAGGCTGAAAATAGACCACCACTGAATAAGATTCACACGTTGAAGCGTATAGATTGGGCAAAGAAATACCTGAAGACAGATTTTTTAAAGGTTTTATTGACAGATGAAATGAGAATGACTCTTGATGGACCAGATGGATGGGCCTATGGCTGGATGACTAATGGACAAAGGGCACCAGAGGCCAGCAAGGTGGAGGAGGGGTACTGGTATGGGCTGCTATCATTAAGGATGAGGTAGTTGGACCTTTTTGGGTTGAAGATGGACTGAAACTCAACTCCCATACCTACTGCCAGTTTCTGGAAGATACTTCCTTCAAGCAGTGGAAATATGCTTGAAGGAAGCATACTTCCGGGAAGGAAGAAGTCCTCAGCATTCAAGAAGGCCATGTTCTTTATGCAGGACAATGCTCCATCACATGCATCCAAGTACTCCACTGCTTGGCTAGCAAGCAAGGGCCTCAAAGATGCCTGAATAATGACCTGGCCCCCTTCCTTAGCTGACTTAAATCCTATTGAGAACTTGTGGACCCTTCTCAAACGTAAGATTTACAGTGAGGGAAGACAATGCAACTCTTTGAACAGCATTTGGGTGGCTGTGGTTGCTGCTTCAGCGAAGGTTGATCGTAAAGAAATCAAGAAATTGACAGATTGCATGGATGGAAGGCTCATGGCAGTTATTGAAAAGAAGGGTGGCTATATCGGTCACTGAATATTTTTGAAAGGCCAGAAATGTTGTTTCATTTTCATTTTGTGTTACTTATTTGTTGCACTTACTCTAAAAATGTAGAATAAACAAGTGAGTTGGAGAAATTATTTTTGTAATTTACTTGCCTATTAATTCGGCACACTAATTGTTGCCTAATAATTGTGCACATTTATGTATTCCCCTGAGAAAGATCAAAACTAATTTTTCCTTTGTTAAACATTCAGATTTGAGATTCAATGATATTTTGGATTTACTGAGAGCATTGTGTTTGTTCAACAGTAAAATAAATCTTGAGGAATGCGATTTGCCTAATAATTGTGCACACAGTGTATTCTCAGTGTTCTCTGATATTTTTCATAATGTCTTCCAGGAACCCTTTCTGCATCTTGACTTTCAGCTCTGTGATTGTTTGTTCCCTTCCAGTTGTAATCCTGCTCACATCATCTCTTAAAAAGAATGTCTTCACCTTTCCCTTGAATGCATTGATGTGCCGGTTAGTGTGTTTCCTGTCAAAGGTGCTTAGACCAAGGCCGTAATTATAATATACACTGGGGGGGACACATCCCCCCCAACATTCAAATATGCTCAAAATGTCCCCCCCCAGTATTTTGATAAAAAATATTAATAAAATAAAAATGTGCTATGCTATGACAGGCAACCACGCACCGCCGTCCAAAATAATAATTAGCAAATGTAATAATCATAATCATGACTAAACTCAACAAATTGCCATTATTACTACAATTAGTATTGTGGTTTACTGCAGTTCTGCGTTTGGTTTGTCCAAGTGGTGTTGGCGTACCCCAGCCGAAGCCGTTGCTCAAGTGCTGTGAGTAGGTACAATCAATAAATGTCAAACACTGTACTATCTCTCTATTTCATTATTTTCAATTGTATTAAAAAGTACTAAAATCTAATAATTTAATCTAATAATCTAATAATAATAATCTATGTGTTACGTACGCTATATCACTGTCGATTGTGATAGTTTAAACAACAATGTCAATACGTCATTTTGCAGTGGAACTGTAGCCTAATTGTGGAAATAAATAATATTTTGCTAAAAAGTGTCAGTAATTGTATGTGGAAACAAATGTTTTTTGTGAAAACGGGCCGATTTGCGAGTGCTAATCAATCAACCATCACTAACTTTAGCTATCATAGCTAAGTTACCTGGAAAGTTGATTAGGCACACATTCACCCAGCAACCAACAATGGTGCTCATATTCAACTAATATTAATGTCTTTCTTACATTATATTTGTCAGAAAGCCCACATGAAGTCTGAGTAAAGTGTCAGTCATTTATGTTGCGCTGCATGTGTAATTTATGTAGACAGTAGTAGCTTTCATTTATTGCATACTCAGTACTGTATAGCTGTACTTGCTTATGATAAATAGCATTATTAATGTTTGTTTGATTAAAGTACAAGCAGTTTGATTACAGTCAGCTTTCATTCACAGTGAGTGTCATTATGAGCAAGAGGAAGGGTGGCAGTGACATTCATCAGTTTTTTGGGCAACCTCAGAAAAGTTGAGAGCAGTGAGAAAATGAGTGCCAGTCAAATGACAGAACTATACAGTAGTACAAGAGATGAGTCTATGTTTTGTGTTAGTAATCAATTCCTGAACGTCATGGCAAGAAACATCACTTTATCACTGATAATATTTATCACTGATAATATTTATTTCATGTTCACTCTGGTGCGTTCAGGGTAAAGAGAGAGGGAGAGAGAGCATGAGGATGCCAACAGGGCAGGGAGAGCAGGTGACATGGAGGTGAGTGAGAAAAGGAGCAAATATTGAAGACTCATCTGATATCGCTGTGTTGGTATTGTTCCTACAACATTATAATTAATGTTGGCACAACTGAGGTTAGGTTTAGTCTCAGGCCCCACTGAGGTTAGACTTAGGCATAGGTGTCTCTGAGGTTAGGGTTAGGTCAAAGGGTGGGGGGCAGGGGAATATTCTGCCCAACCAACTTACCTAACCAACCTAACCAACTAACTACAGGTCAGTTGCAGTGATGGTCCTGGAGCAACATTAATTATGGTGTCTTAAGAACCACATCAACATGGCGCCATCAGATTGCATAAGTATTGATGGTTAAGAGTCCTTTTTCGGGGGGACCTGTAGACCCCCTGGCAGATCTCGTCCCCCCCAATGTTGACTCCATGGCTACGGCCTTGGCATAGACCATTGCTCTCCAGATGTCTCCAGCATTTGTTTCGAAAAGCCTAGTGTACGCTCGGCAAATCTCTGTAATTTGTATTTTCTGACAATCGTCCCTGTTCTCACCTTTGCAATTTTTTGTCTCGTCTTTTCTTTTCTAGTACTGAGATAGTTGATTTTGATGTCTGCAATGAGTGTTTCATGGTACAGTAAAGTTTTCCTGATTCTGGAGTTACGGTGCATTTCACTGTCACCTCATTCACTTTTGACCAGGGAGAATATGAGTTCTTCTTCAATTGTTGGAGTCTTGTTTTGTATTTGTCCTTTAGCCTCCTTTGATTGTCCAATGATTTCGGAGCTGTTTAATCTCCTCATGCAGCCTGTCTCTTTGTCATTGTGATTGTCTTTTCCACTCCTCATGTTGCCAACAAGACAACCAACAAATTATTCAGTGACTTAGTAAAGCAATCATGACACTTTAACCTCTAACCCCAACTCTGTAGTATAAGTATCCATTTTGGCTCAAATTATACATATTCATAGATGTCTCAAGAATGTAACTTAATAATGCCTAATAAGCTTAGTTATGAACGCAGAATGGAAGCTTCTTTTAAATAGAGCTCTGCAGGGCCTGTGGCAAGCACCTACAAATTCATAGACAGAATGATCATCAATCATATGAAAATTATAAATCTTATTTTTATAGACAAAATGATCATCCATCATATGAAAATGATAAATCTTATTTTTTTAGAAATCTTATGGGGTACAAAACATGAGCCGAGCTCATTTTATTGGTCTTTACAAAAATCGCAAACATTTGTGTACAATTTCCAAACACAACAAACAAAACTCTGTTATTCGTTAAATGCTCAGTTGCACATGGTATGTTTTCAATCAGCCCCAAATTGATATCTGATGAGTTAGTAATACACAACATCACAAGAAATGCAAGTTTTCTAATTGTTTACACAGCTGTCTTAATTACAACAATTAGAAAAGGCGAAAAGAAAAACAACAAAGAAGAATGGGAAGGGCAAAAAGAAAAGGTGTCAGAGCGACAGGTGGTGGACAGGGTAGAGGGAGAGGAACAGTTGAAGAGGTGTCAGAGCGACAGGTGGTGGACAGGGTAGAGGAACAGTTGAAGAGGTGTCAGAGCGACAGGTGGTGGACAGGGTAGAGGAACAGTTGAAGAGGTGTCAGAGCGACAGGTGGTGGACAGGGTAGAGGAACAGTTGAAGAGGTGTCAGAGCGACAGGTGGTGGACAGGGTAGAGGAACAGTTGAAGAGGTGTCAGAGATGACGGGGAGGAGTAGAGGGTATAGGAAGAGGAGATGGAGCAAGAGTTGAGTATGTAGGAGAAGCAGCAAGAGCTGAGGATGTAGGAGGAGGAGGAGAAGAGATGGGTAGATTGGAGGGCAATGGTATAGAGGAAAGAGCAAGAGAAGAAAATATAAGAAGACATGGACAGAGAGGAAGGGGAGGACAAGGTGTGAGAGGAGGGAGGAGAGGTAGAAGGATAGGGTACAGACATGTTTCAAATGAAATCAGAGCCACCCTTATTGACCACGTCATCAATCATGATCTCTCCTTGAGAGAAGCTGGGCTGTTGTAGTTTTGTACTGTAAATGTTCCTGCTTGTCCAAACATTTCTCATAATTGAAGTTTGAGAACATTCAGGTGAACAAACAAGACTATTTTCAATTGATCAAAAGCATGTCATTGTTGACATGGTGGTCCAGAACAACCCCCTTTGCCTCAAAGAAATTCAGCTAAGAATTATACAGGACAACAACTATTCCACAATATTCACCAATGCAGTCTCCAATTGATCATGTTCTAAGGAGAAATGCCATCCAAATGAAGCTGGTATTCAAAGTGCCCTGTGAGAGGAACTCCGTTAGAATGATTCCAGTTTGTTCAAGTACGTGCAAGCCAATTACTGCACTTTTACTGTAAACACAAATATATTTTTTCCTGGATATAACGTATGTGTCCATATACTATTCCATATATATATAAGTGAAAAGATTCAGGCATCTCTCTGCATAGTGCTGCATCAAAGTGAGAACTCAGACTTCAGCAACAGTTTACAGTAGTATCAACTTTGCAATCAATGCCATTACTGTAACAAAACTAACTTTCAGTTTTGTATCTTATGTTCTTTTTACTTTAGAGAATGTTGGAGTTGGATAGCAGTGCAACTCATTATGAGTACCTCTATATTGATGAAGCTGGCTTCAATCTTCACAAAAAAAGGAGAAGAGGGAGAAATGTGATTGGCCATCGTGCCACAGTAAATGTCCCTGGACAACGAGGAGGCAACATCACTCTGTGTGCCGCGATTTCTACCACTGGTGTTGTGGCACACAATGCTGTCTTGGGGCCATACAACACAGAAAGGCTCTAAAAAATTTTAAACTTCCTCAATGAAATCCTCTTTCCACAGGGTGATCAGGAGCAAATGGAGTGGAATTTTGTAGTTGTTTGGGACAATGTCCAATTCCACCGTTCAGCACTGGTGCGAGAGTGGTTTGATTCCACTGGTGTTAGAGTGGTTTGATTCCCCTGGTGTTAGAGTGGTTTGATTCCATTGGTGTTAGAGTGGTTTGATCCCAGTGGTGTTAGAGTGGTTTGATTCCACTGGTGTTAGAGTGGTTTGATTCCCCTGGTGTTAGAGTGGTTTGATTCCACTGGTGTTAGAGTGGTTTGATTCCACTGGTGTGAGAGTGGTTTGATTCCACTGGTGTTAGAGTGGTTTGATTCCCCTGGTGTGAGAGTGGTTTGATTCCATTGGTGTTAGAGTGGTTTGATTCCCCTGGTGTGAGAGTGGTTTGATTCCCCTGGTGTTAGAGTGGTTTGATCCCACTGGTGTTAGAGTGGTTTGAGCATCACCCATCACCCATCCCATTTCAGGATGGTGTTCCTTCCACCATATTCTCCTTTCCTGAATCCAATAGAGGAGTTGTTCTCTTCAAGGTGGAAAGTTTATCATCGCAACCCTTACAACCAAGTAAGTCTTCTTCAAGCGATGGAAGAGGCCTGTGGAGAAACTGAGGCATGAGCATGTCAAGAATGGATCCAGCGCTCACAGCGTTTTTTCCCACGATGCATGACTTGTGAAAATATATGCTGTGATGTTGATGAAATTCTCTGGCCAGATGTAATTGAGAGGCAAGATCAAATGTTAATTGATTAAATGATGGCAGTACATTTATTCATTTATTTACTTAGGTATTTATTTACGCAATTATTTTTTGGGGGCAAAACCTCAGTGTTATACAACTGAACTCTTCATTAAAGAACTTCACGAAAAACATGTATTTTCATTCATTTATTTGTGTATCTACAGCTGAATTTGTTATCAGCTCAACAGAAAACACACTTGTAGATTTGATGTTAGTGTTTATTTTTAATAAATGCATTACTAGAATAAAATGCAGTGCTTTATTATGCAGTGAATATTGACCTGTTTCTCCAACATAAGAGTGTGTTTAGTTTGCAGTGTCAACTGTTTTGGGAGCAGTTACCTGAGTTTGGAGAAATGTGTCAAATTGATTGGGAAAAGCTAAATGGATAGCATTGAATCAAAGATTCTATATTCCTTGGGTCATCTAGCAAGCACTCTTATCCAGAGCAACCAACAGAAAATCCATGTGGTGACCTCCAACCACTAGGCAACCAGCCACCCCATATTCTTACAAAAAGAACATTTGGAACACATTAAAGCATGTTTCATGTAATGAAATCTAATGAATATATAATTCATGACATTTTTTTGTTGGAATATACATAAGTAAAGTGAACAACTCAACCCTGTCACAGGTTTACAACCCTGTGACAATGAAACAGGTGACAGGGTTGAGTGTGACGGAGTTGAGTGTGATGGGATTGAGTGTGACAGGGTTGTGTGTGACAGGGTTGAGTGTGGCGTGGTTGATTGTGACGGGGTTTATTGTGACGGAGTTGAGTGTGACGAGGTTGAGTGTGACGAGGTTGAGTGTGACGGGGTTGAGTGTGACAAGGTTGAATGTGGCAGGGTTGAGTGTGACAGGATTGATTGTGACGGAGTTGAGTGTGATGAGGTTGAGTGTGGCAGGGTTGATTGTGGCGGGGTTGATTTTGGCTCAAAATGGCCACTACTCCTCATGTGGTAAAGGACAGGACACCACATGCATGAAATTAATACATTGTGTATATATATGGATTCAAGTATAATTTTGATAAGTATTACTTTTCCATCTTAATTTCATGTAACATGGTTGAGTTGCTATGCTCGACGATCCCCTCCTGACTATAAAAACGATGAAATACAGATATAAAAGAATGTAATTACTTGCTTGTTTCTGCACTACGCTGTTGAAATAGTTGAATGATGTCACTTCTGGTTAATGGTGTCACATATGGGTGGAGTCAAACTGTTTATGGGCAGAGTTTGGTTGGTGTGACGAGGTTGAGTGTAGACTGAGAGACAACTAAATATTGTGACTTTTGTGGATTCCCAACTGCACACATTGTTACAGTCTCACTTCAGACTGGTGCACCAACTCACGTGCCGATTGTTTTGTGGTTTTCCTGGAGCGTGGACCCTCACATCTCCCGGATATAAAAGCAAGAGATGACATTACTTACATAGTATTGTGTTTGTCTGTCTGTATTTTGTGTTTTCTTTTATGTGACATTATATGATTTAGTGTGAGAATATGCATTAGAAAAAGAAAAAAGAGGGGGTGCAGAAATTATGCTAATAATGACAGTATTCACCATTGACTTGGTTGACATTAATGGAAAAAAAAAGATGTGACTTTAATCAATAGTCATGCATTTATTTTGTAAAAGTACTTTCTCAGCAAAAGAAAACAAATACATGTCTACATTAACTGCAGAAGTTATGGATTATGTGCACATTATTATGTAATTTCTTCAGTATACATTCAATGAAGTCCACGGGGGACATGACAAAGCAACATTTCTTTTAAATTATTATAATCAACATTTCAATGGATATAAAAAAGATTTTAACATTTAATTTTGGTGACCCAATAATTTAAATATGCTTTAAAAGGTCAGAGGGACTGAAATATTACCAGAGCCCAAATAAATATATATATTTAAAAAACCTTAACAATACAAACTTGTTCTGTTCAAATCTGTAATCTCTTAGTCCTTCATAGCCATTTTCTTCACTCCTATCTTATCTTAAACGGCATTTGAAATAGGCTTGACCAGCGTTGTCAATGCAGAAAAAGCTAAACCTACAACACGTCTTTGGAATGTAGCCAAAAAACTATTTATGAACAAAATCAAAACTATAGTGGAAATTACTCTTCAATACTTCATCTTCCAGCTATAGTGGAAATTACTCTTCAATACAGGGGTGAAAATCTGATATGAACTTTGGAGGGGACAATTACATAAAATGTTCTAAAGAGCATTTATTGAGGGGGACACCAAAAGTAGTGCTGTAATACTGTTTTAGTTTGCGCCATCAGTTTGCTCACTACTGTAGCTCTACAAATTCAGCTATTGTGTGTGTGAACCCTACCAACATAAAACAGACCGACTGTATTAACCTCACAATAGCTACATGCATTGAGTGCCTTTCAGACGGTAGACACGAACGCTGTCACCTTGCCAGCTAAGCAACACTACATACACTGCAAGCTTCTCTCATTGACTTAAATTGAAACATCTGCAGAACAGTGGTTGATGATTCTGTGGCTTGCTAGCAAACGTCAGCTAACCGCTAGCTAACATAATGTGACCTGTAATTAAATTCAGCGAAAATTAAGGCTGGTGACGGTAATAAATGTGTTTTATTGTATTGAGTGGTAGAAGTAAAGAAATGTCTAACATATCCTTCATTTGAACTGCTTACTGAAAGTCAACCACCAGCACAGGTGCTTTCATTGAGTCATATTACTATTATTTGAAATTACATAGTTATGCTTACAGTGATATATTGGGAGGGACAAATCATAGTTTTTCCCTAGATGGGGGGGTCATGTCCCCCCCGTCCTCCCGGGATTTCCACCTATGCTTCAATACTTCATCTTTCAATATGTGTTGTCATTTTGTCTGTGTCTCTATCGTATGGTGTGCTGTTGGCATTTGAAATTGGACAAAGTTTCTGGTCCAGCCAACTGGTTGAAAGTGCAGATGTTTTTATGAAGATTTCTGAAGACCGACCGATTAAAACAAAAACAGTTTGCAGGTTCAATACTAATGTTCTAAGGATAGTAAATCAGTCAATTTCAGGATTTACATTTAAACAACAACTTTAATTGACACTGTGAAATCTCCTGCTCTACTGCTGGACTAGATCACATGTCCCTGTTGTGCACCAGTGCTCAGCTGCTCCTTCACTCTCTGCCTCAACAACTTTGCCCCCTTTCTCTCCTCCATAACGTTTCGCCAGAAATAAAAGATTTTGCATTGTTCCCTCCCTGTAGAGATGGCATTCTTCTATCATGTGTGGGCATGAACGGTAGTTTTTTCATGTTTTATTCATCTCAAACTAAACCTCATCTGAAAAATAGGCCTAAAGATGAAAAAAAGATTGTTATTGCTAGGATAGAATATAGGCCTATCCAGAATGAATTGACCTATGCAATATGACTGATATTTAAATATGGGTATTATCTGAGTTATGGAGCTGATTTATCAGGTGAGGTCAAAATAAGGGAGGAAAATGGTTCAAAGGTCAAAAGGAAAAAATCCCCATTGAAACACAGTCAAGTGGGCTTAATGGGAGCAGGTGGGCTTAAATGGAACATCAGTGAATTTATGGTTAAAAGACAGAACATTTTATTGTACCCACATGACATAAAAAAACAACTATATGAAATAAATCTTTATATGGTGCACTAACATGACATGAAAATTATCAATGTATCATGAAGAGAAGTAATTAGCTATACTCATTTACATCCACCCCAGACAGTGTGATATTTTTGCTTGTGTCCCCTTTAAGCCCACCAGGTAAAAAGTTTTGATAACAACTGCGTACCTACCAAAAACAGGGGTAGAAATATGCAAAAAATGTCTAAGGGTGCCAAAATCTTCTAAGGGTGCCAAAATCACCAAAGATTTTTTATAACTTCTTCAGGGATCAGCAGGCACATGCCACACATATGCTTTGATAACTCAACCTTCAGTAGCTGTGTTATAGTAAGCCTAAAATAAAACTGTTTACGGTTATAGTGCGACTATTTCTGGTGGATTTTCGAAGTACGCAACCATGCGTGCTTTTTGGATCAGGATAGACAACAATTTTGCAGGCTACAACCTTCAGCAGCTACGTTATAATAAGCCTAAACTAAAACTGTTTACGGTTATATAATATTGCGACTATTTCTGGTGGATTTTCAAAGTACGCATCCTTGCATGCTTTTTGGGGTAATATAGGCTTTATCAAAACCCCTTGGGCAGTAAAAGCGTAGGTGTTTCCACGATTCTCTCGTCTTTTCACTCAACGAAAAAGTCAGTTATCGTCACCTAAATTGATAGTTATTGTATCAGTGTCATACACGAATGAAAGAAAAACGAATGTTTTTGTGTCATGAAATGAAATAGCTTTGGCAGTGTAATCTTCAGTCTTGCTAGCAATTGCTCAATTCTTATGACTATTCGAAGTAGTAAGTTAGTAGATACTAGTAAGCCTATTACTGGCTAATAAGTTGTTAAAGTGGCCAGTGGCAAAAGCCATACACTTCATAGATGCTATTTGTGGTGGAGGTAAAATTAATATGAAACATTAGTCAGTTTAACACAATGCTTAATTGTTTCTAGCAAAATATTCAAACATGGCATAATGTTAATGCGTGACAAAATGATCTAATGTCGAGACGCTACACCGATACTCAGCAAATTTATTGCTTCATGGTGTAGTGGTTAAAAACACACCCACTCATGTTGAAGACCTGGGTTCAACTCCAGTGAGGGAACAACAATTATCACTTTTAATTGTGGGCCGGCTGAACTACACTTGCCTGGTTCCTTTTCTGGTTTAAATTTGACTCAGAACATGCAAGTGGACTTATATGGTACGTGGGCTTAATATGAACATTTACCCTACACCTTCACTACTTCTCCCCAATCCCCCTTTCATCGTCACTGAGTTTGGTTATAATGTAAAGGGTTTTATTGGCGTGAGAAGCTTTTCTTTACATTGAAAATGCAAGTGGAAGATAAGGTAGCTATGTTTTCACCTTTTTTTCTGCGCAGTGTACACATATTCTACCCAAAAACACCACAACATCATTGTGTAGATCATGTTTCCAACATGTCAGACTGTGAAAACAGCTTGTCATTGTAACGTCTGCTCGCTGTGGCACAGCAGCTCCCCTTCCTCTCCGGCGCTCCACCTCGTCGGTGTACTAACCACCGTCAGGAGAGTGATGGCAGCAGCACTCTCTGTGGACGCACCTGTTCCCTATTAGTTGTGCGTTAATGTGTTATTTTCTCCATTGCTGTTTTGCCTACATATAAGAAAAGTTAAAGTTATATTTGATCGTTATTCCTCGTTTTTGTTTTCCTTACTTTTTTGCCTCACATTTACGCACTCGATCCACTCGCACTGTCACAGTCAGTGCATTTTGTAGTTTGAAAACTAGGTACAGCAACTTTCCAAATGTTACTCTCAGTGATGTATTTGGGGGTAATCACGTTTTTAAAAAACTACAACAAACCATAGGGAGGACTGAGGTTGATTTCCTGACCTCATATGAAGATCAGGAAGTCGTTTTTGACTTGAACATTAGATTCCTGTTCAATACTATTTGATAACATGCCAAATAGAGGAGATGAATAGCATAATGTTAGCTAGTTAATATTGTAAACATTGTGAAATATTTTACATTAGCTAGACCAGCTAAAATTACTTTGTGTGAGCCTGCCTCTTGTCTCTCCTCCTGCCGCCCGATCTCCGTCACCGGTACAACCACCACTTCCCATTCACCCCGAACGCAGCACATCCTCCCGGTCCCAATCACCCGAATACTAGACACCTGTTCCCATTATCACCTGTGCATTTAAGCCTGCCTGTTTCCTTCTCTCCCCGTGAGGTATTGTTTGTGACACTATGACATACTGAGCCTGTTTTTCCTGTTCTCGATTGATTACTACATTGACCTGTTCTGCCTATTTCGACTTCGTTGCCTGCCTTCTGATTCTGTACCGTAGCCCATCGGGTTACCTGACGCCTGAACTATCTCCGCCTGCCTCCCGCTTACTCCTCTCGGATTCTGGATTGTACTGCTGCCTTCTGGGGACCTGTGTACCGGCCTCTGCCTACCTGTACTCTGTTCTATTGCCTAATGGATTAAAGTTACGCCTCTCGCTTCACTCTATCTGGGTCTGAGTCATATTCGTTACACTTTGCCATAATGTTTCTCTCATGGTTGCGGGAGGAAGATTGCTGCTTGGCCGCAGTTCTCTTTGGAGCCCGCATTGGAATATTGACAATAGGCCATGGCTTCAAAACATGTTGCTGTGTTGATAAATCACTACCCATCAGCCAGGTCTGAAAATCCCTTTCATAGTCCTTCAGTGTGAAATGCTAACTACACACATGGACATGCTGCTACTTCTCTGTTTGTGTGTTCATGCCGTATTTGCTACTTCCTTGGTGGTGTGTTCATGTCATATTTAGGACATTTAATACATAACAGAGTAGGCCTGGACTACTGAACATAACAGAGTAGGTCTGGACTACTGAACATAACAGAGTAGGCCTGGACTACTGAACATAACAGAGTAGGCCTGGAATACTGAACAAAACAGAGTAGGTCTGGACTACTGAACATAACAGAGTAGGTCTGGACTACTGAACATAATAGAGTAGGTTTGGACTACTGAACATAACAGAGTAGGCCTGGACTCCTGAACGTAACAGAGTAGGCCTGGACTACTGAACATAACAGAGTAGGCCTGGACTACTGTACGTAACAGAGTAGACCTGGACTATTGAACGTAACAGAGTAGGCCTGGACTACTGAACATAACAGAGTAGGCCTGGACTACTGAACATAACAGAGTAGGCCTGAACTATTGAACATAACAGAGTAGGTCTGGACTACTGAACATAACAGAGTAGGCCTGGACTACTGTACATAACAGAGTAGGCCTGGACTACTGTACATAACAGTAGGTTTGAACGGTTGTACAACCCCGTTTCCAAAAAGTTGGGACGCTGTGTAAAATGTAAATAAAACCAGAATGCAATGATGTGCAAATTATTTAAACCTTATATTCAATAGAAAATAGTAAAAAGACAACAGATCAATTGAAACTGAGAAACGTTATCGTTTCTTGAAAAACACACGAAAACCAATATATATATATATTTTTTTTTTTGGTGCAGATCAGTCAGTAACGTCAACCAAGTCAATAGTGAATGATGTCATTATTAGCATCATTTCTGCACCCCCTCTTTTCTCCCTTTTTTCTGTTTCTAATGCATCATTTCACACTCAATTACACAAACTCACACAAAAAAGACACAAAATACAGACAGACAAACACAATACTATGTAACTGGTGTGTCGTCCCTTGCTTTTATATCTGGGAGATGTGAGGGTCCACACTTTAGGAAAACCACAAAAACAATCAGCACGTGGGTTGGTGCACCAGTCTCCAGTGAGACTGTAACAATGTGTGCAGTGGGGAATCCAGTGCATTTGTCTGAATGACACTTGACAACCTCACCGGACCTGGAAAGCATCACATGTTCTTGGTCTAAATATTGGATGGCTGTGATCTTTGGGCCCTCAGGCGGCACTGCATTAATAACAGACATGATTCTGTAGTGGGAATCATTGCATGGGCTCAAGAACACCTTCAAAAGCCATTGTCTGTGAATACAGTATGTTGCTGCATTCACAAATGCAAATTAAAACTGTACGAAGAAACTAGATATGAACAAGATCCAGAACCGCCGCCGCCATCTCTGGGCCCGAGCTCATTTAAGATGGACTGAGGCGAAGTGGAAAACTGTCCTGTGATCCAGTACATAACAGAGTAGGTCTGTTCTACTGCACATAACAGAGTAGGTCTACTCCAGTCAGGCTTTTGTCAGTACTTTTTAAGGCTACAAATGACATGTTGTTGAATGCTGACTCTGGAGAGTGTTCAATCTTGTTGTTGCTGGATCTTAGTGCAGCTTTTGACACTATAGACCACAACATTTTAATTGACAGACATAGAAATTGGGTTGGGATCTCAGGGATTGCATTAGATTGGTTCAAGTCATATCTGTCAAATAGAGCATTTGTAGTGTCCATTAACACTTATGTCTTCCTCTGTTCTTGTCATATGTGGTGTTCCACAGGGTTCCATCCTGGGGCCAATCCTGTTTTCCCTGTGTATGCTTTCATTAGGTAATGTAATTCAGCAGCATGACATTTCTTTTCATTGTTATGCAGATGATACGCAGTTGTATTTGTCAGTTAAGCCAAATGACTTGAGCAAGTTGTGTGTTCTGCATAATTGCCTTGAAAACGTTAAAAACCAGATGTCCAATAATTTTCTTCCTTTGAACACTGATAAAACTGAAGTTTTATTTATTGTCACCCTATCTATTTTGGATGAAGTTCGGCTGGCTCTAGGCTCACTAGCAAACAATAATGTGCCTGTGGCCGGAAATTTGGGAGTTTTCTTTGATGCAGACTCATTATATTTTGAATATAACACAAAAAAACTGGTGCAGTCATGCTTTTACCAACTTAAGATCGGTTTTATCTTATGAGGACAATGAGAAAATTACAGTGAGGGAAAAAATGATTTGATCCCCTGCTGATTTTGTACGTTTGCCCACTGACAAAGAAATGATTAGTCTATAATTTTAATGGTAGGTTTATTTGAACAGTGAGAGACAGAATAGCAACAAAAAAATCCAGAAAAACGCATGACAAAAATTTTATAAATTGATTTGCATTTTAATGAGTGAAATAAGTATTTGATCCCCTCTCAATCAGAAAGATTTCTGGCTCCCAGGTGTCTTTTATACAGGTAATGAGCTGAGATTAGGAGCACGCTCTAAAAGGGAGTGCTCTAATCTCAGCTTGTTACCTATATAAAAGACACCTGTCCACAGAAGCAAGCAATCAATCAGATTCCAAACTCTCCACCATGGCCAAGACCAAAGAGCTGTCCAAGGATGTCAGGGACAAGATTGTAGACTTACACAAGGCTGGAATGGGCTACAAGACCATCACCAAGCAGCTTGGTGAGAAGGTGACAACAGTTTGTGCGATTATTCGCAAATGGAAGAAACACAAAAGATCTGTCAGTCTCCCTCGATCTGGGGCTCCTTGCAAGATCTCACCTCGTGGAGTTGCAATGATCATGAGAACGGTGAGGACTCAGCCCAGAACTACAGGGGAGGATCTTGTCAATGATCTCAAGGCAGCTGGGACCATAGTCACCAAGAAAACAGTTGGTAACACACTACGCCGCGAAGGACTGAAATCCTGCAGCGCCCGCAAGTCCCCATGCTCAAGAAAGCACATGTACAGGCCCGTCTGAAGTTTGCCAATGAACATCTGAATGATTCAGAGGAGAACTGGGTGAAAGTGTTGTGGTCAGATGAGACCAAAATTGAGCTCTTTGGCATCACCTCAACTCGCCGTGTTTGGAGGAGGAGGAATGCTGCCTATGACCCCAAGAACACCATCCCCACCGTCAAACATGGATGTGGAAACATTATGCTTTGGGGGTGTTTTTCTGCTAAGGGGACAGGACAACTTCACCGCATCAAAGGGACGATGGACGGGGCCATGTACCGTCAAATCTTGGATGAGAACCTCCTTCCCTCAGCCAGGGCATTGAAAATGGGTCGTGGATGGGTATTCCAGCATGACAATGACCCAAAACACATGGCCAAGGCAACAAAGGAGTGGCTCAAGAAGTACATTAAGGTCCTGGAGTGGCCCAACCTGTCTCCAGACTTTAATCCAATAGAAAATCTGTGGAGGAAGCTGAAGGTTTGAGTTGCCAAACGTCAGCCTCGAAACCTTAATGACTTGGAGATCTGCAAAGAGGAGTGGGACAAAATCCCTCCTGAGATGTGTGCAAACCTGGTGGCCAACTACAAGAAACGTCTGACCGCTGAGATTGCCAACAAGTGTTTTGCCACCAAGTACTAAGTCATGTTTTGCAGAGAGGTCGAATACTTATTTCACTCATTAAAATGCAAATCAATTTATAAAATTTTTCACATGCGTTTTTCTGGACTTTTTTGTTGTTATTCTGTCTCACACTGTTCAAATAAACCTACCATTACATTTATAGACAGATCATTTCTTTGTCAGTGGGCAAACGTATAAAATCAGCAGGGGATCAAATCATTTTTTCCCTCACTGTATACATGCTTTTATTTCATCTTGCGTAGACTACTGTAATTCTTTGTTTACATGGCTCAACAATAAGTCCCTAGGAAACTCCAAGTTCTACAGAATTCTGCTGCCAGACTTCTTACAAGGATTAAATCAAGGTCTCATAACCCCAGTGTTGACAGATCTACATTGCTTACTGGTGAATTTCAGAGTAGATTTAAAAATTCTACTTCACCTTTAAGGCACTACATGGTCTGGCACCTGATTACATTAGTGACATGCTAAACCCATACTGCACTGTTAGACCTCTCAGATCAGCTGTAAAAGGATTTCTGGCTGTCCCGGAGTCTACACTAAAAATTAAAGGGAACCGGCCTTTGCTATATGGGCCCCTAGACTCTGGAACAGCCTACCACAGAATGTCAGAGATGCTACATCAGTGCATTCTTTTAAATCTTACCTAAAATGCATTTTTATAAGATGGCTTTCAGTAATATTTTATCATTGTGATTTTATATTTTGCATATTATTTTTACTTCATTTATTTTTTTAAATAATATATATATTTGATATATATATTTATTATTATTTTTATGTATTTTTATTTCTATTTTTATTGTGTGTAAAGTACTTTGTGTTATAGTACTAGAAAAGTGCTATACAAATAAAGTTATTATTTGTATTACTACTGTACATAACAGAATAGGTCTGTACTACTGTAACAGAGTAAACAGGCTAAGGCCTAGTCCATACGTACACGGGTATTGTTTAAAACAGGGGTTTATCTATGCGTTTTGGCCTTTCGTCCACACACAAACTGCATTGTAGGTCACAACAGACGTTTTTAAAAACTCCTTCCAGGGTGAAGATATTCAGAAACTCAGTTTTCAGCGTTTACGTGTAGACAGGGAAGACTGAGATTTTGGCTTAACGTCAGAGTGTGCACCGTTATCTCTTTTGTTTGCATGACGCGATTTTGTGCAATGGCGGACGTAGCCAAAATAGTGCAGGTTTTAGTCTTGCTAATAGGACTTTTTACATGTTTACACATAAATGAACAGTTACTCCCCCACTATTTTGAGGAACAGAGGCGTCAGAATGTTCTACGGAGGTCACTGCTACATCCAGCACTCTCGCCATTGTTGTTAGCCCACCAGAACCGGTAAGAACATTTTTCAGGCATCTGATTGGCCAACATGGTTTTTAGGTTAGGGTTATATCATTGCCTGTTGTTTATGGCATGCTCTTTGACAGTGCTTGACAGCATATTTTTCCCAGCGTTTTCCTGTGGATGGAGATTTTTTAAAACAGTGCTTGTATGGACAGGATTTTTTTAAGAACGAAGGAGATAAAAATCTGTTTTAAAAAATACCCGTGTACTGTAGGTGTGGACTTAAATCTCCTCTCTAGCCATTGCGTGGGTCTTGTACGAGGTTCATTTGTTGTTACGTTCCCATTGAATGATAACAGTCTTCATAGCTTTTAGAGGAATCCTCAGAACGAATGATGACTTCATGAGGTCAGGTTTACTGAGGTCACTGCCAGCTCGCCATTCACTACTGTTTGCAAATATGCAAATACTAACAGTTAACTATGTTAAAGGAGACCATTTTCATCAGAGGAATGAAATTGTAATCTACTGTAGGCTAAATCTAGATTGATATATCTGTTTAAAACCTCAAAAATTGAATGAAAATAATCAATATTTACAAAATGTACAGGAGCTCTGTCTAGGCTGCCTCACAGCACCACGGCAACTACTGAAGTAGTATATATTGTAGGAATACTTATCATAACCTGCTAGCCCTAGAGACGAAACAGCACTCACCTATTTCCAGAAGATTTGGATTACTAGGGCTACACCAATTTGTGGCTAAGTAGTGGAGACAAATGTTGTATGTGTCCTTTTGGAGACAGGTCAATGGCACCCTCTCTGTAGCAAGGCTATGTTCACTGAGTCTGTACATAGTTGAGGTTTTTCATAGTTTTGCTTCAGTCACAGTGGCAATTAGTTAATTTTTGATTTGGCTCACTCTCTGTTTCTTTATCCCCCTCCTCAACTGAATTTAAATGGCTTTACTGTGACAGAGCAGGTGATTTGCCTCGATTCTACTCGCTTTGGGAGCTTTTCCACTGCTATGTACCAGCTCAACTCGGCTCTACTCGCCCTGCCTTTTCTGCTTTACCATTGGACAAAAGTTAGGATAGTACCTAATACCAGATACTTTTTTTGTACCTGCTCTGTAGTGTTTCCAAGCGAGCTGAGGCGATACCAAAAGGTGATGTGAAAACACAAAGACTTCTGATTGGACAAGAGTGACTCGTCACTCACTGCGACACGGGACATCTTGCAAAAACCGGTGTGAACCCAGCGTGCAGCAAAGCAAAGCAAAACAAGGTGTTCTGCTGCTAGCCATTCAGAGAGTAAGATGAGAATGGCGCATCTTTGTGGGTCTGTTCCAGTATTCCTTGCATTGAAATGGGTTCATTTCAGTGCCAGTGCATAGGACCAGACTCATAAATTAAGCGATCGTATTTTCCAAAACTCCTCTCGGTTTGGACCTATGCACTGGTGCTGAAATCAACTCGTTATCCCCATCACAACTCCCGAGGAACTCGTCTTTTTCCTCCTCAGGGTTTTTCTATAGGTTAACTGGCATACATTGCACTGGTCAAAGTAGTATCCACTCTCAAATATCAACAATCTGTCACACAACCTTGGGGATGGTCATATTCTAAAGGGGAGACCTGAAAGAGTGTTCCATGATTTCAATGGTGTGATTTGAATGTTCCAACAAATATAGATCTACATATTCAGGGTTTGTCCTAACTTTAGTCATGCCTTCTAAACTGTTAGACACTAGCTAAGCACCAAGATTAAAAACTAGTTATTTTTAATGTCAAGTCAAACAGAAGCAGCCTACGAAGCTTTCTAACCATTTTTGCAGTCTGCAATGTAAGACAAACTCTGCCTTGTGTACAGTAGGCTACTCTTGAGTAGCCTACTCTCGCTACTCTTGAGTCAGTTCGCGTGGTATTATAGCTGGCAATTAATAATGCAATTATTTTATGCAATTATATGGGATGGAGGGGATATGTAGGTTGTTTTAAATGTGTTGGAGTTGAGTTGTTAAGTGTATAAACGTAAATCTCACAGAACATTGCACAGTTCTGTCATCTTTTATACTGCAGGGCAATAATTCTATTCTTATACTTTTTCACTGTTTTTCAAACTGGGTCTGTGACTATGTTATCCAGATTTAGTTTACTTTTGATTTGTCACTTTACGTTCAAAGCTTGTCAATTTAAAATAAAATTAATGGAGTTCATTTAATAGATTTTTCTGTTCACTGCAGGGTTCATGTTTGTAGGCAAATGCCGGATTTTCGCCGGTATCAGGTGTACGATATCCTCCATTGTTGTTCCCGTGTGTGTCGCATTGAAGGTGGCGTCATGGAAGTTTTCCTGTGATGTCACTATGGGCGGGTACAAGGTAGTATCTGCAGTGGAAAACGATCTGAGGCAAGGCCCAGTGAAGGGTCATATAATATTACCCAGTGAAGGGTCATATTAATGCTACAGGATACAAAGACCTTTTTGACAATTGGGTGCTTCCAACGTTGTGGCAACAGTTTTGGGAAGGCCCTTTCCTGTTCCAACATGACTGCCCCTGTGCACAATGTGGGGTCCATAAAGACATGGTTCGCTGAGGTTGGTGTGGAGGAACTTGAGTGGCCTACACAGAGCCCCGGCCTTAAACCCCATTGAACACCTTTGGGAAGAATTGGAACAGCTATTGCCTTCTCATCTAACATCAGTGCCTTTTTTGAAAAACCCCGGATCTCAAATTGACCAAAAATAATAATAATTAAAAAATAGCTCCTGATCTATTCATCTATAGTCCCGATCGCATGTACATCAAAATTTTCCTCCAGCATGTATATTCAAAACATGGTAGCCTCCTTTCTGTCTGGGGGGGGGGGGGGGGGGGG